>PPLB01006391.1:0-28446 GCA_003706365.1 Citeromyces siamensis
AGGATCGCGTATCATAGGTGATCGGGGACTTTTTGATCCAGCAATTTCTGGGATCGAAACCAATGGTGGGGCCGAGACCCCTCCTGCGGAAGAGCCAGATCCGATGACATTTTTAATCACAGAGCCCTTCACCGTAGCGGCAGTGGATTCAAAGGGAGCGGTGTTCTCGTCAAATCTCACATGTGCAGAAACAATGATCTTGTTGTCTGCAGGGATGTAGATTCTGTAAGCCTTCCTGGTAACGTCATACCGAACCATCACACCTTGTACAGAAGTGGGTGCAAGTTTGTGCTTTCTTATTGAATGTGGCACAACATACGCAGCACACTCAAAAGTTCTCAGGTGCTCGTATCCCGGGCAAGCTCCAAACCACAACTTGTAAGGAGTCTGACCCTTTAAAGCTTTGGTTGGTAGACGATTTACCAAATATGACGCAGTTGCAACTGCTTCGCTCCATAGTTCCAATGGAGCCGAACAGGAACTCAACAGCACCCTTGCAGTGCTCTGTATAGTTTTGTTCATCCTCTCAGCTTTTCCATTTTGTTGACTGCCGTAAGGAACAGTCAGTTCATGTCTGATTCCTTTAGTACGCAAAAATTCATGAAGCTGAGAATTCACATATTCTCCGCCATTGTCAGATCTGACCATGGTTACCATATAACCACCTCTTGACGAAAAATATCTCTCGGCTTTTTCCATAAAGCCAACCAATGCATTAGTAGCATCAGCCTTCGAGGAAATGGGAATAATCTCATTATAATGAGTGTAATCGTCAACAATCGTCAAAAAATACAGCTTATTGCTGAAAGACGATCCAAAAGGTCCAGATACATCAGTGTGAAGCAATTGCAAGGGAGCTGTTGTTTTCCTTGTGGATTGCTTATTGTACCTGTGCATAGTGTTGGACGTTAGACAATCGTGACACGAGGATCCATCGTTACATTTCGCAGGAATCTTTGAGTCAACTCGATGCAGTGTTTGCATCACATTCCTCGATGGGTGTCCAAGTCGCGCATGCCAGTCGACAGTGCCAGTCGCCACTAACGCGGATCCAGACCGAACGGGTGTGTACCCGAACACATACAACTCATCGCTGCTTGAATGACGTTCAGCGATAACTTCTTTCGATGACATCTCAATCAACTGAGAACCGGCCATCATAAACTTTGCACCTTTTGTGGTCGCTTGGCTCATACTAATTAGATTATGAGTAGCTTGAGGAACCCACATCACATTTTCTAATGTGATCTGGCGGTCACCTTTGCGGAAGACAGTCTTACCACGTCCTTCAATGGACAATTGATGACCACCAACACCGGTAATGCTTCCCTCGTAGGGCTGAAGCCCTTGGAGAAGCTTTCTATCCCAAGTTACGTGGTACGTCGATCCAGAATCAAAGTACCAATCAAACTTTGAGATCTTTCCAACGGCAGAGAGCGTGGCCCATGATAAGCCTGTCTCCTTTTTCGAGGATTCCTCATCCTTGTTAGACTTGACACGTGTAGGACATTGAGAAGCTTTGTGTCCTACCACCCCGCACTTGAAACACTTCATTGGAAGGCGACCCGATGAAGTTTTATTTACAACCAGGGTTGGGGCAGATGCTTTCTTGGTGAAAGCGTCCTTGCTAAGATAGTCTCTTGCCAAGCGTTGTACCTCATATAAGGTAATTCCATTCTGCTTGTTCCATTGAGCTAGAATATTGTTTACAGTATTCTCATTTCTCAACCAAGCTAAAAACATAACAACGGCGACCTCTTCCTTACTCTTTTCCAGTACAGATGATTGAAATTCTTGAAACTTCTGTTCAAGGTCGTCAAAATCTTTGACATCATCCCGCTCACTGCCATACAAAAACGCATCAGTTTTACTGACAGCAGCCCTCAGAGTTAATTCACCATATTCCTTCTGCAGGAATAACCATAGGTCCCATCCAATCAAACCAAAATTCATAATTTGTCGAGTTACACCACTCGACACCGAATTCATAACCGCGGTTGTCACAATTGAATTAAGCATCGATTCAATTTGCTGAGCTTCCTCCGAGCTCAACCCGTCTTCATCGAAACCATTTTCGACATAAAATCTCATGCCACAGCCACACAATTCAAACTTCAAGTTCATTGTCTGTAACCAAACGCGGTAGTTCACCGCCGATTTCAACTTCTCGTTCTCTGAAAATCTGAACACGCTCCCTGTTGAGCTCATAACCTGTTGGAGGCTAACTTTGTAACTGCTGAAATCCATAATTGATTCTTAATTGAATACCTAAACCTATATACTTAGCGTTCTTATATAGTTTTCTTATCATTCTTCTAGAATATTCTAGTATTCAGTATCCGGGGTCTTCTAGAATATTCTCGCATGTTCTTATGCATATTCGTGCATATCAATTCCAGATTCCAACAGTATCGTGGCATTGGACGAAAAGTAATCATGGTGATTTACTTTTTCCATAAGCAGGTATGCGATCCAGGCTTGTTCCGGATCATGTTCTGGTGCACCTTCTGTCGTTTTGTTTCTCTGTTTCGACCTAACGGGTGCAGGTGCCACAATCAGGTGAATAATGTCCCTTTTAAATGCAACGATGACGAAAAGTTTCTCTTTACGCCGTGCCACAAAGTTGGCAATTGCCAATGACAAGGTCATGGTTTTGGTTGTGAAAGCACGCTCCGCGCTGTTTAAACCGGTTAGGCAGAACAGACCACGAAACGGTACGCGTGGGGAGGATGGTAATGGAAAAGTCCTCGAGAGTTCCCAGCCCTTGGACATGCAGAATCTCTTTCACTGGGAGATAGAGTCGAATGGTGAAAGGGAGCCAAAATGTAAATACGTCCGGGAACCATAGACTTCGAAATGGTTCTCGTACCTAGGCAGAACAGAGTCCGACACAAGATCTTCGAGGACTGACGTGATCACATCCTAGCATTCGCTAACCGAAGGGTCGGCATTCCCGTGTGAATGAATTGACACAGATGCGAAGTTTTCGATCAAAGGGTTTAGCCATCGTTTGAAGGATTCTTTGTTCGTGAGCTTCTGTGAAGCAGGACCATAACCTGTTGGAGGTTATGCGGGTGATTGCGTATACCTTGTGAGGCTGTTCAACTACCGCAACTGTACATATAGTGGTGTTTGGTCGTCAGATCCGGCAGATCGGATCGAACATTTACCCGGATCGACAGCTGGGATCGGATCGAGAAGTATAAGTCGGATCTAGATCCAATCCGGATCGATTCGACGATCCGGCAGCGGAGTTCAAATCACAGAGATATCATTTTGTTTTTTGTATACCTCCATGTCTCATATTCGAGAAAGCGCCCGCTCCAAACAGTTTAGGGTCAACTACCGGGTCCTAAACGGAGGCGACGCTGAGAACGCATTCAGTTCTGCGATCGACGAGCTATGATGATGACCTTGTTACAGGAGGTGGTGCTCTTGAATTAATGCGGAAGACGCAGGAAGCGGCTGTTGGTGATTCACTCGACGGGAATTCTGGAGCTGAAAATCAACTGCGTGCAACGAAGAAGAGAAGGGAGAAAAAAGACCTTTTCCCTAAGTATTACTCTTGGATCCGACAACAAAGCATTTTGTAACGCTTGTGGAGCACCATAAGTCTCCATAGCTCGACTGGAAACTTTCGTAGACATCACGAAAGGAATCACCCATCTGTGAATCTTAGTCGTCAACGGCGGATTCCTTCTCAAAAAGGGCTTGCATTTGATTCTCATATCACGAAGAATGAATTGATTTTTCTGCACTTATGGCAGAGGCCATGGCTGAAAGTCATTCAGTTTGGTGAATAAAAAGAGGTTTAAGCGAATGCTGCTTTAATCAACAAAAGAAAGTGCCCTCACCCACGACCGTGAGGAAGCTCTTGATGAGTTGGCAAAACAATTAGCCCTCACCGATTGTGTCAGCGTATCCCTCGACGGTTGGTCTCGTAAGGGGTTCATTTCCTTGATGTTGTCGTCAATTACACAGGTGAGACGATCAACGAGTTGGGGGTTAGTTGATGGACAGTCGGGTGATCAACTCGCTTGCCAGATTCTTAAAATTTTGGACAGCTTGGGAATTCGGCCAAAGGTGAGTGCGTTTGTCGCTGACAACGCCGCTAATAATGGGGCAGCTGTTAGACTTCTGGTAGACCGTTGCCTTATTATCTAAATGGTGCTCTGTGCTCCCGCTTAATTCCTTGCTCCGATCATGTTACGAATATCATTGCGATGCATCTGATCGAAAACATTAATCTAAGTGATTCAGAAACTTCAGTCCCGATCACTAGAATGCGCGAGTTGAACTTACACGAGCCACCTTCTTGGAAGCTTGAATGGAAAGATGTCATTGCACAGGAAGCGAGTGGCGTATTCTTTTCCGATCAGGCCAGAGAAACCGAGGAATCGCCCTCAAACGCTATGCCACCCCTGGATTGTCCTACTAGGTGAAATATCTCCAGTTGAAAGGCTTCTTTGTTGGCAGCTAGAAGTACCGACGTAGTGTCAGCTTCATTTCTTAGTGAGAATAGGAAAACTGGTTCTCGAAGCGAGGATGTCTTCAGATCTCAAGACTGCTCATCTAGTCAGTGGATCATTTCCGAATTGAGTCTGAGCCCAAATTGGTGAAGTACGTGGAAAAGGCACTTACTGAGTGGTAATTGCTGCCCTTTCAGACCCGCGGATGAAGGATGAAGTCTTTTCCAAACTGAAACACCTCTATTGACATTGAATAAATCATAAAGGAAAGGAAACTTCAGAGGCTTACAGAATGCGTCGTCCGTAACAAAACGACAATACCGCGACACACCTCTATGGCTCCTGAGGAAGAGCTCAGAGCCTTTTTCGAAAGGGAGCCTGTCGCACAGGGCGAGATAGCTCGCTATTTCAGCTCACTGTGTGATATGTCAAACAGAATTTCCCTGCAATTACTTTGGCAAGCAAGATGCTATGTATTTCTGTCAGCTCCACATTGATCGAGCGTTTATCTTCTGTGAGTAAGAACGTAATGGTTGAGATGCAGTTCACTGGGTTGACACTTCCAAGGAGCTATTGGTAGTTCGTGATTATCTTCGGTCCAAAGGTGATTCTTTCGAGCCTTTAAATGAAGAGAATTATGACTTCTCCACGGACATTGATTGAGGCGCGATTACATGGTATAGCTTTAGTGTGACTGTCCTTGAAAAGTTGATATACTTTTTACTCAAATGTGTCGGTTCGCGATCCAATAGTGCGATTTAAGATCGAAAAAGGTACTCCGGATCTGACGACCCTTACGAGAAAGTACCAGAGTGAATATTGTAAAAATATCTAAAAGTGTTTGTCATCAAGTAGAAGATGTTCAACCCTATGAGGTCGTACCTCCAACAAGATATATCTGCAAGTTGGAAACTGATATGCACGGATATGCATAAGAACATGCGAGAATATTCTAGAAGACCCGGATGCAGAATACTAGAATATTCTAGAAGAATGATAAGAAAACTATATAAGAACGCTAAGTATATAGGTTTAGGTATTCAATTAAGAATCAATTATGGATTTCAACAGTTACAAAGTTAGCCTCCAACAGTAATAACGTTTGTAGATCTCTTCAGAAAGACCTGATAGATCAACCATCTATTCTCTGGTGCTCACGAGACATGTTTGTAGAGCAGCATGCCGAGGATATCTATGTATGCTCTTATAACTGGTTGTGCTTTGCTGATTGTGATAAACAGGATATGCAGACATAAGAATCAAGATTGGTACCGGTTGCCAAAACAAAACAAGACTTGTTTTAATTCCAAAGTTGTCGCGATAAAATACTTGGACGTGTTCACTGCACAGGCGTCATTCGCTCACTGTGAACATTTCGCAGTAGTATACACTATTATTCATCATGCAAATAATGACAAATACTGAACAACAAAAGGGACCGTGGCTACATAGAAAATGCTGCACAGAACGGTTCTCATTGGCTTACATTCGGTCAATAAGACATCTTCTAGTTATTCACCTCTTGCTGACTTGTTGACAGTTTTATGAGGCTTTGGTAATGCCTCGTTCATCAATATAGAGGGAGTTTGATGAGGGGAAAGTGAACCAGATTCAATAAAACCATCGTATATGGTACAACAGACTTCTCCATCATGTTGCGTAAATCTAAAGTCAAATTTTGGCTGTCCATGGAGTAACACCCTGCATTCACTACACAGTATTAAAAATTCTGAATCCTAAAGCCATACTCCGAGATAATTTTGTCGACGTTTAGATTGTATTGTTCGGGCACCTTGCCCCCCCCCCCCCAAACAAACGGAAACTATTCCTTCAAAACAAAATGGTTCACGTCAATCGAGGTGTGATTTGCAGCAAAATCCCTTCAGACCATGTCACTCGAGCAGAAGACTCTTCCCAAAGCTATAAAAACAATCTTGAGGAAACTCCAGCTGTTTGTAACACCGCGTATAGTGTATTTTTCATCCATCACAGAAAGATTTTTATCGACATTCCATATAACCACCAACTAAAGCGTGTTGACATACCTTCAAATATCCATAAAATTGCCCTAGTTCAGAGATGATTATATTGTTAATGGATTTTTTTTTCCGAGTCCTCTCTGGTGACTCGTTTCAATTAACATGATGTGCCGTTTCCTTCCTTAACCGAGGCAAAGGATACTAAAAAGAAATCGTCAATATTCTTCAGACGTGAGATGCAGCTTCAGGATACGATTGGTAACATCATTTACGTTTTGCTTTTACTAGGATAATTTTTTGTCAGTCCAGTCTAATGTTACAATTGCAGATCGTACAAATGTTGAACCTCCTTGCGGCTCGAACCAACCCCGGATTTTCTCTCCATGCGGTGTGTGGGTGTGTGAAATTGGACAAATCAAAAAGCACCAAATTATAATGTCGTTATCCGCGCGACGGCTCCTGCCCCTTTTACCCAATAACACAGAGATCAAAAATCGGAGAACAGAAAGCGAGCAAGTTAAACCAAAACAACTCAAATCCTGTTCGCGGTGCCGAAAACACAAGACAAAATGCGATTTCATCACCACACGACCTCATCCATGCTCATCCTGTGCTAAAAGAGGAGCCAATTGTGAGTTAGAAGTGATTATCCCCGTCAAGAGGAGTAACATAATCAAAAACCTTAATGATAACATTGAAAAATTAAAAAATGATGTGGATATATTGACGCACAGAGAAAATAATCTGAAAAAAATGCTTTCTGAAAACGGCATCGAGGTGTACGGGTTGGTCAACGTGAACGATTATCCAACTCCGTCGGAATCGGAAATAGAGACTCCTGTTAAAGTTGTCGACTCAAAAGAGGAAGACTTGCACGTAAAGCCTCTTCCCATTCCTGTATTAGACGGCAGTGAGGCGATTTGTACCAAGGATTTTTGCATGCATGAATCTGCAGGTGAAATTTCCGTATTCACGGTCCCAAAACATCATCTTGTGTTCAATTTGACCCAGATTCGGGATTTCTTTGTCAGGTTCAACAAAGATTATCTGCCTATTGTTCCGATAATTAATCCGGTACGCTCTCCTACGATGGTTTACCGCAAGTCGCAGCTGTTGTTCTGGACCATCGTCACTATATCGTTACCGCAGCGCGATGCTGCAGTGTATTTCAAATTGTCGCAGTACGTTAACGAGCTGCTCATCGACGAATGTTGGATGCGGACGCCTCGATCGATATGCGTAATCGAATCACTCTTATTTTTATCTGCATGGCCTCTGCCCGGTCAGAGTTCCCCCTTTAGGCTTATTGAACTGGCCAAGGTCCTTTCGCTACAATTGGGGATCAATAAAGGGTCCAAATTTTTAAAAGAATTCAGCAGGAACAGAGACATTGATTTTTTGCAATACGACGGAGAATGTAACGAGGAAATTTTGAGAGAACGCATTTGGAGTTATGTCTACATCATACACAACCAGTGGTGTGCACACCTGGGGCTGCCTTGCTACTTGCAGCTCGACTACATACTGACAAAACAAGGTGGAGATGCAGTCGGAGACCTGCTGTCTGTGTCAATCCTTTGCTCAAAGATGATTGACCATTTGGGCAAGAATTACAAATCTATCAACGGTGTGGTGGGTGTTCCTGCTCTGGAGTCCTCCATCTACTCGTGGGAACAGCTCATTTCGCAAAGGGAAAGCGAGATCCACATACGAGAGGGCAAGATTTACCGAGTGATTCTAATTCAGCTGAAATGGTGCTATCTTTTACTATGCGTGTTTGCCTTTTTCCCCGGTGTGTCTGAGCAGTTTCAGCAAAAGTACATCAACTTGGCGGCAGAAACCTCGTTCCAGGTGCTTTCTCTAACTCAAGGTATGGCGATCGAAAATGTTCTACAACTCCCTGTGTCGATACGACACGCATGCGAACTTTCCGCGTACATCGCTGTGCGTGTGAGCAAAGTGATGGAGACGAGCGGGTGCCTCCAACTGTTTCGGTCCATATTTACAACTTTCCCCAATAGCGAGTGGCAGACTCTCGATCTGGATGTCCTGACCGCTTACCAAATGGTTTGCAGGTTTGAGAAAACGTCTTGTCCGAAGCTGGTCAACACCATGACTTCTCATCTGACGGCGTCCATCTTCTACGAGCTTCTGTGGGAGTTTAGCCACACGCCAAAGGACCAGTTGAAGCAGACGGTTGATACACTTATTGATGGAGATCTCATTGACGAGAGCAAATCAGAACAGGAGAATCTCGAAGTGATAAACCGTGTGCTCAGAGCCTCACGTGTGTGAAGCTTTCGCGACGCACCACGTGCATACATATTGCATCCGCATTGCATCCGCAGCTTCCCACAGCGACGCAAGCGCAACAACCTGCGACGCGGTGTGGGGATGCCGCGTCTCTATATAAGAGACAAGGCCGCCTCAAACACTAGTTTTCACGTACAAAATGGTTGGATACCTGATTGACGAAAACGACCCACAGCAAATTGCCCTGGAGGCTCCTTATATCAAGTTATACACTGCGGGGACGCCCAATGGGTTCAAAGTGTCCATCTTACTGGAACTTCTCAACCTCGACTACCATGTAAGGAAGATTGATTTGCGGTCAGGCGAACAGAAACAGGATTGGTTCCTCGAACTCAACCCCAATGGCCGCATCCCGACACTTAGCGATGTGAATTCCAAGGGCGAGAAAATCACTCTGAGCGAGTCGGGAGCCATCCTCCAGTACCTCGTGGACAAGTACGACAAGGAACACAAGTATTCGTACGAGTACGGCACGCCTGAGTATTACAAGACTTTAGAGTTGCTCATGTTCCAAATGGCAGGTCTAGGACCTATGCAGGGCCAGGCGCACCACTTTCTTATTTACGCTCCGGAGAAGGTGCCGTATGGCATCGAGCGTTACGTGAACGAGACAAAGAGACTCTACAGCGTCTTGGAGGATGTTTTAGAGGCCAATAAAACTGGTTATCTTGTTGGTGACCGTTTGACCGTGGCAGACGTTGCGTCATGGCCCTGGATAAGAAGCCACACTAATCTCAATATTGATCTGAACGAGTACCCGCGTCTGGCCCAGTGGTTTGACAGGTTGGGCAATTTGGAAGCTTTCAAGAAGGGGGGAATTTTGCCGTAGTAATGCAGAAGAGGGTATCATGGGTATTCAATAGAGCGATTTGTAAGGCTGCGCCTTGTCTGTAGGATTATTAAGCGATTTTTTTGATCTGCAAATGTGGGTATGCAGTATGCAAAAGCTGCATGATGCAAGATCCAATGATGACAAATCAACACTTTGACCTCTGGGGACGGATATTCCGCGGTATTTCTGTCTACGATTGAATCCCTCAATTTTCGTGTGGGTCTTTTCGTATCATCGTGAAGTGATCTCAAGTCAGAAGCTTTGGTTGAAGTCTATGATGTAACGAACCTAAGTTTTCACCCAACCTTTTCGTATTGGTGTTTTGCGGGTCTGCCGTGTGTTTCAACTTGTGGCAAGTATATAATACATCCTTCATCTTCTAGAAGGTGCATGATTGGTCATTGGATATTTGAGGACCACGACACCGAGGAAGAATGTTGGCCATATCCGATATGTGATGTAAAGGAGATCAATTTGAGCTCATCGGCAATAATGAAACGAGAACACCTCCCACATTGCGAATCCAGTTTGCTCAACAAGACTGATTTAAAGTGGCTGACTGAACAGATGAAATTTAAGCAGCCAATAGAGAGAAAATCTACCAAGTCATGAAGACACACAAGAGAAAACATATCGGCAGTGACGTACAATTGTATCGTATACTACGGGGAGACATAAGATCTCTCCATGCTAAATCCACCAAGTCATGAATGTTGGTGTTGATATGCACGAGTATGCACGGATATGCATAGAACATGCAAGAATGTTCCATGGGCACGGAGGAACCTAGAATATTCTAGAAGAAAAACATATAAGAGCGCTAGGTATATCGGTTCAATTAAGAATCAATTATGGATTTCCGCAGTTACAAAGTAAGCCTCCAACAGGTTATGAGCACAACCGCGAGCGTGTTCACATTTTCAGAGAACGAGCGGTGGATTACCTTGTTTGGTTATAGACAATGAACAATTTTGTGGCTGTGGTCGGAGACTTTATGTTGAAAATGGTTTGGTTTGAGCTCAGAAGAAGCTCAGCAAATTGAATCGATGCTTAATTCAATTGTGACAACAGCGATTATGAATTAACTTGACAAATTATGAATTTTGGTTTGATTGGACGGGACCTATGATTATTCCTGCAAAAGGAATATGGTGAATTAACAGGGCTGCTGTAAGCAAAACAGATGGGTTTTTGTACGGCAGTAAGAGTGATGATGTCAAGGACCCTGATTTCAAGAATTTCAATCATCTGTACTGGATAAGACTAAGGAGCAGGTTGCCGTTGTTGTGTTTCTCGCTTGGTTGAGAAACGAGAATACCGTTAACAATATTCTAACACAATGGAACAAGCAGAATGGGGTTACCTTATATGAGGTACAACGTTGGGCGAGAAATTATCTTAGCAAAGACGCTTTCACCGAGAAAGCATCTGCCCAATCTTGATTGCAAATAAAACTTCATCGGGACGCTTTCCAATGAAGTTTTTTAAGTGTGGAGTGGTAGGACAAAAAGCTTCTTAATGTCCTACAGGTGCTAAGGCTATCAAGGACGAGGAATCGTCGCAAAAGGAAACTGGCTCATCGTGGGCCGCGCTCTCTGCAGTTGGAAAGCTCTCAAAGTTTGAGTGGCACTTTGATTCTGGATCAACGTACCACATAGCATGGGACAAAGTGCTTTTCCACAGCCCTATGATGGAAGCATTACCGGCATTGGTGGTCATCAAAAGTCCATTGAAGGACACGGCAGAATTGTCTTCGGTAAAGGTGCAAGATCACATTAAATAATGTGATGTGGGTTCCTCAAGCTACTATAATCTAATTAGTATTAGTCAAGCGACCACAAACGGTGCAAAGTTTATGATGGCTGGTTCTCAGTTGATTGAGATGCCAAGAATTCCTGCGAAATGTATTGGACTTTCGTGTCACGATTGTTTGACAACAAATACAGTTCACAGGTACAATAAGCAATCCACAAGGAAGACAACAGCTCCCTTGGAATTGCTTCACACTGATGTATGTGGACTTTTTGGGTCGTCATTCAGCAATAGCTGTATTGTTTGACAATTGTTGATGATTACACTCATTATAATGAGATCATTCCCATTTCTTGAAGGCTGACGCTACTGATGCATTGATTGGCTTTATGACAAAGGCCGAGAGATATTTTTCGTCGAGAATTATAAGGTAACCATGGTCAGATCTGACAATGGATAATATGTGAATTCCCCATGAAGTTTTGCTCACTAAAGGAATCAGACATGAACTGACTGTTCCTTACAGCAGTCAGCAAAATAGAAAAGCTGAAAGGATGAACAGAACCACACAAACCACTGCGAGGGTGTTGTTGAGTTCCTGTTCGAACCTTTAGAGTTATGGAGCGAAGCAGTTGCAACTGCGTCATACTTGGTACATCGTTTACCACCCAAAGCTCTAAACGGCCAGACTCCCCACAAAATGTGGTTTGGAGCTTGCCCCAGATACGAGCACCTGCGGATGTTTGGATGTGTTGCGTACGTTGTTGCGCCTCATCAAATAAGAAAGCACAAACTCGCACCCACTTCTGTGCAAGGTGTGATGGTTGGGTATGACGCTACCAGGAAGGCTTACAGAATCTTCATCTCTGCAGACAATAAGATCATTGTTTCGGCACATGCGAGATTTGATGAGAACACAGCTCCCTTTGTTTCCACTGGCGCTACGGCGAAGGGCTCCGTGATTAAAAGTGTCATCCGATAGGAACCTCGGCCCCATCATTAGTTTCAATCCCAGAAATTGCTGGATCGAATACCGAACGATCACCGATGATGGGCTATCATATGGATGTCATGAGTAACTTATGGTATGTCAGACAGGGATCTGATGGATCTGGATGAGGATCGATTGCAATTTGATGGCGATACTAAGATCGTTGAAAATATGGACGGTGAGATAGACGATGATCATCACATCTGATACGCCTTTCATGGAGTCCATCGAGGACGCGTGTCGTATTACTAAAGACAAACCAGACGAAGGAAGTATGAATGTTGGGGTGGACGCTCCAATGAGGCTTATGTATGATATGAGCGAAGACGAGGTCGAGAGTAAGAATCAAGGTTTGCTCGGGGCCTTCGTTGGATTCGGGCTAAGGACCGAGAGAGGGATGAGATATGCACGTCTCAGATCCCTGTGGTAGTACTTTCAGACTCAGATACGAGTCTAGATTCTGCACCTTGTGAAGATTCAGAAAGGGAAAGTACTCCTAGGATGGGACGTATGATACCGTCCGATCAAGCTTGAGTACAATCCGCAAATTGTGTTCGAATCGGAATCAAAGTCCACCCAGGTGAAGTTCAGACTAAGCAGTTAACTTGAGAACCTCCAGAAGATGAATCTGGATGAAAACCAGGGGATTTATACCGATGGCATGGAACTGGTACCTATTCATTCCAGAGATGATTCAGTAGTACCACTTGTGAGGAGAATTAAGAAAAGTCTGTATGGACTGCGTCTGGCATCTGCGTGCTGGAATGAAAAAATCAATGAGACGCTGGCCAAGCTTGGATTTATTAGAAACCAATGGTCTTTATTTCAAGGATGGAAACGGACCGATTGTCGTTGGACTATAAGTGTGTTGATGGAAGAACGAAGTGCAAAAGACATGGAAGCAATCAAGATGCTCCGCATGAAGGCATTCGAGATGAAAGATCGCGGTAAAGCCGAAAGATTTCTAGGTACAATATCAAACAGACAGGTGATACCATCGAGTTCAATCCAACAGGAATGCTAGCAGAATATGGAATGGATGGTTACCATGCTACTCCGGTGGTACCGCAGGAGTTGCGTAAGAGCGAAATGTCTCCTACGTGCCACGGAACTCAATATCGAAGTTTAGTTGGAAAATTTTCCGATCAAACACAGCAAGACACGATATATCGTTCGCGGTATCTACGCTCTCAAGATACTTGAAAGCCCCTAAGAAGATACACTTAGTGGCGGGGCGGCAAAGCGAGTTCTGAAGTATTTGAAAGGAACAAAAGATATGGGTCTGATTTATACTAGACAAGGTTGGTCATGGCATACTGTGATGCAGATTGGGCTACTGATAAGGAAGATAGAAAGTCTACCACAGGTTTTGGTTTCATGATAGCAGGTGCTCCGGTTACTTGGAAGAGTAAGAAGCAACAAAAAGTTGCATTATCCAGTACGGAAGAGGAGTACATGTCTCTTGCAGAATGTGCTAAGGAAGCTATTTGGTTAATGCAAGTTCTTCAGGAACTAAGACTCCTCACCAAGAAACCAGCACTACACATTGATAATATAGGCTGGAGGATATAATATTCTAGAATGATAAGAAAACTATATAAGAACGCTAGGTATATAGGTTTGAGTATTCAATTAAGAATCAATTATGGATTTCAACAGTTACAAAGTAAGCCTCCAACAATGAAGACACACAAGAACAAACATATCGGCAATGACATACAAATGTATCGTGTACTACGGGGAGACATAAGCCATCTCTCCATGCTGGCCGTTCTCGTTGTGTGGTGGGCTCATGTTCCATTGTGTGATCTTTCTCTTATTGGGATTGGCTAAGAGAACATAAACTCAGGGATGCGGACATGAACGAAAAACATAGAGCCATCCTGGTTATGGGGGCCATATTTGTCTTTCCGTAACACGCGATATATTTCTAAATCATCGTCTCTCTGTCCGGTCTTGTGTATCTCTGTTTCTTGATAAGTTTTCAAGGAAACCGCTTCGCCACAAAAACTAGGTCTGCGGGGTTGTCGGTCCAGAGTCTTCCATCCCTTGTTGAGGTCATTTCCTCACCGGGGAAATCCAGACTCTCCTAAGAGAAGCCTTTCATTCTGCAAACTCACATCTAAACGTAACATTCTCGTTATAATCAAACCATCTTGTTCCAGAATTTACCAGGGTGAGGGTCCAATCTCACAATCACCCAGAGGACACCAAGTGCATCGAGACAAGATCGACCAGGAGACGAACCAAGTACTGATATTATGCTAAACATCGACATATATACATTCTATCACTTGCCGGGGAGGGCCAGTACTTTTGACGACTCGATAGCCTTTGTAAAGTCTCTCACTATAATCTTGCACTCCACCTCTCTGCACAGATCTAGTCTCCGATTGGGAGGCACTTTCTGCAAGAACTGCAGGCCGCTGCTCTGTTCAAGGGCTTCAACGGGCACCTGAAAGTCTGTCAGTGGAGTTTCGTTAGAGATTACGTCGTTTGGCATGACAAATGCTGCCACCGACACAGGACCATTGGACTCCGCCACTATAAGCTTGAAAAAATGCGTAGGAACAGCGACAGATGGCGGGTTCCCGATAACCTCGTACGTTACTCGAAACTTACCGTCAACGTCCCGTCTGGGCAAAAACAGAGGACCGGTCACTATACGCACAGAGTCGTAAGAAAACGCAAGACGACGCGCAAAATCCTCAAAATGAGCCCAGTAGTCCCTGTTGAATCCGTCACCTACTTGAGGCGACATGTTGGTGAGGTAAAAAGTCTCATCCATGGCATCTTGGCTGAACTTTGCGTTCGCAGCCGGTGCCTGGTGTCCTCTATCGTATCCAGATCTAAAGTAATCCCTTAGACGCGCTCTAAACAATTCGGGGATGGCTTCATCCTCTTTAAAAACTGATCTCTTACGGTCTCCGTTAGTTTTCTCATCTTTACGGAGCGATTCTTTAGTTATATGCTCGACTACATAGTAAGGGTTCCGTGTCTGTCTGTTGTAAACAGATATAAACTCTTTTCTCGACTCCATATCGTGTATAGGGCCCGGGAACCCGTACTTGAAAAATTCTGCCGGTTGCACTAAAACGTTAGTAGGAGGCATAGGTTTGCCATTCTGAGTAACCGGAGCTGGAGAAAGAGGTGCGGAGGTTGCGGTGGATGATTTTCCCCAAAAGAAATTGGCCACCCCAAGCGTGGTGAGACCACCAAAGGAGTAGAGACCGAGTTGGTACCTCATGGTGTAGGGAGGTGTGTTGTGTCCATACAACAAACGTATGGGAATAGTACGTGTAGGTTGCGGTTACTTTACGAGTGATTCCTATGATTATGAGTCGATCGACAGGTAGAGAAATCGAACAATCTTTTCTCTTTTACTAAGTCCAACGGTCTGCTTTGTGGTGAAGAACAGAAACGCAAGAAGATATCAAACAATTGGAATCCAAACACAAGTTACTCGCACATCGCACTTCCATGACCATCTGTTCCCTCTTCCCCTGTTACGTATCAGAATCTCAACAGGACAGAGGTAGTTGTCATTTGATTTCTCATGGATGGATTTTCACTCGATCCGCCCTTGCCAATGACTCTTGAAACTGTAAAGATCATAACTTGTTCAGTATTCGTGGATGACATAGGAATTGTTTCAGAAGCCGTCGACTCGCGACTCAGATAGGGTCGACTCTGCTCCGCACTCGGACTATACTGTCGGTCTCGTTGCTCGATACAGAATGTGACTCTGCTCCTGCGTCTTCCCACAACATTCAGGGATTCTTTAATTCCTGGGACAAATTATCGCGTTGGAACTATATATCTCAATCTGCATGACCTTCCTGGACGCGAGGACGCTTCGAGAGCTTGTAGAATGGAAACAATTTCAGGTCCCAGATGTGAGTGGCTCATATAACCAGAGATCTCTGGTTATTCCAGGGATCTTCAACCTAAGCAGTACTGGTTTTTCCATACTTTGAAAAAGGGTCAAGTTTGCCCAAAGCGAGCATTTTCGTGCCACCTACATTTTTTGCAAACGAGAGAATAATGGCACTGAAAAATGTAGCTGACGGTGACAATCTGAGGTTTGGTCATCTGATGAGGAGCAAAGGAAATCATCACCTGTCCAAACACAGCATTCTACCACACAGCAGGTGCGTTAGCATAAAACGCTCATGGCTTTTTGTTGGAGACGATCTGGCACTCCCATAATACATTTCTCCAAGAAAAAAATCACTGAAAATTATCTAACAAAACCTATGGTTCCACTATACGGTTTGAAAAATAACAGTAGGTTGAATCGATGGTACAGTTTTCGTCCTGAACTTGGTCACGGGGAAGCACTTTACCAGCAGCGAAGCACGTTGATCTCCACGAAGGCAGGATTTGGGAGAAAAGTCTACCCATGAGTTCCGTATGCTTATTTTTCTGAATAATTCTGGATCCTGTCCTATATAAAAGTTAAAACGTTCAACCTTGCAACCATTTCTCCGAATTGTGGAGAAAATCCCCAGTTCTAATATCAGAAGGAACAAACAATACTCCTATTACACCATCTAAACCAAAGAGAACATTCCCGTCCATCACCCACTATTATGAAAGAACTATGCATGTTGGTATGCACAAAGCCAGTACCCTATAATCTGCATAACCAAACGAATTATATTCACTTTTTTTTTATGAACTTTTTCCGTCACAATATACGATATTGTCGTCGCCAGATTCGCCTCTCCTCCCATGTATCCCTTCGCTTACCGCGACAGGAAGCGGGTACACAGATTTCAGAGCAAGTTTTGCGGTTTCAAACACTTTCACGGCCGTCCCAGCGCAAAGTTATCATAAATCTTGCTCAGATGGCGACAAATCAGGAAAAAGAGGGTGTGACGCTAATAGGGGCTCTTTGTGAGAAGGGGAAGCTTGATTTTTTCGATAGTATAAAATCGCTGGTCGACATAAGCATAGCACAATTGAAAGATCCACTTTTAGCTGCAAAACTGTACCTGGATCTATTGGAGAGGATAGCTCACCAAATTGAGGTTCTTCCGTCAAAATTTGTCACATCTGTTCTCATGGATCAAATCATAATCTCGCAGATAATTGATTCGCTTCTCATTAAGAATCCGTCGCTTGATCTTGAAAACACCTCCAAAGTGGTCGAACTGGTGACCACGAAGAATTCAGTGATCGAGAGCATCGTGAAAAAACCCGAAGACTCTCATTTGGATTTGGCAGATTTCCAATATCAGCTCACATCACCTCAACTGAACAATTTACTAGAAATAGTGGTCAACCTCTATGGAAGGTCGTCTATTCCAGTTCAGCGCAAGACGATTGACTTTGTGACGAAGCAGAACGTCTTCACAGATCAGCTTCCGGATTTGTCCAACTTCCAAGCACATCTTTTCCTGAGATGCTGCTATAGACTCTTAGAGCTGCACATTTTGCTAAACAACTCCTCGATCGTGTACTCTATATGGCACAAGATCAGCCCGCTACACGACTATGCATACAATTCCAACGTGACCACGATAAACAACAATTGGAAAAACGGGTTCTTCTATTATTCTGTGCTGGCAAAGATGATTCGCTTCTTCTCCAAATCCACTGAGTACAGGAAAATCATCTCCGAACTTATTGAGGATCTGCCGATCCAAGCGTGCTCTCTTAACCCGGCGCTGATGGAGGCACTCAACTATCACTGCTACCGAACGGGAGATATCAGGCTCTCCAAGATTCTAATAAGTGAACTCGACGATAGAGGCGCTAACCTCACGAGGGGACAGTTAAGTTCACTTTTGTCGATCTATCTCAAATTCAACGATCTCGAGGCTGTGGAAAAACTACTCTCCTTGATCCAAGAAAGGTCCGATTCGGACGAAATGAATGGCATAGACCATGTGGAGTTTAACCTACTGATCACTAAAGTACTCTACCAAAAAGGCGGCTTTGAAAAGGTGTGGAACATGGCACAGAACGTGACTCCGCTAATCGGAAAGTCCAGCTATATCTCCCTAACCAATTACATGATCCAAAACTCCAAGAAATTTAACCACAGAATCGACTTTCGCAAGACAGACATAATGTTCCAAAACCTCTGCAAAACCCTCCACAGAAAGGACAAGATATTCGCCGTATGGACAAACCTGTATATAAAGTACATGTGCAAGAGAAGCCAATCCCCTCATGAGCTGGTGCCACTCATCTCACGCATTGAAACACCCACAAACGATCTCACCAACCCATTCACAACCCGACTACCTCACGTATCCCTGGTGATTGGGCCGAGAAATGAAAAGATTGTCATAAAGTGCATTCTCGATTTCTGTCTCACCCATTTCCAGAAGGTTCAATCTAAAGTGACACATGATATTATCGAATGGTGCATTTCTCGCTTGGTGAAAATGGGGCTCACCAGGTCCGATTTGCTGATTGAGCTCAACAGGTCTCGATGCGATAGGCTCAAAAAAGTTGGGTTCAAACTGGATGAGTTGCACGAGTATTATTGGAAAGAGTCTCTTCCAGTTCTCAGGGGCTTGATTTCGCATCGGAGATAGCTTATGGAATAAATAGTCTCCATATCTTACAAATCGCATGTCTTCGATCGCCACATGAGAGAGACACCCTGAAAGACAGCCTCGATGCGGTGAATCCACCTTGAAATTCCAGATTGCAAAATAATGCAACATCTCTGGAAGGATATCCCTTTTCATTTCGCCAAATTGACAGTGCATAAGCTCCTCGTTCCCAGTTAAAAAGGATATTCATCAGTAAGGTGTACCGCAGTACAGGCCTGGCTTCAAACAAAGGAATGCTACGCTCCTACTGCTTTTACTCATTGTTATTAGACGGTAAATTTTGGACGAAAAAGGTGGAGTTATCCACACACCACGTACGTTCCAATGAGGAACGATGACACGGTATGGACGCTTGTGGTTCAAAATACCCCCTCCATTAAGGACGCTGTGAATCTGTCGCTATGTAGCAAAACTTTGCGACAGCTTGTAGTGGGAAATGATGCGGTGGGAAAGGGTTTTTGCGACCGCATCGGTGCAAAGATAACTACACCCGATCTCCTGGAGGACGTCACGTTTTCCGCTGTATGGAAGGATATTCGTGTCTGTCCCGGGAATTATTTCAATCAATTCATCGTAATATTTAGAAAGCTGGATCCACTAATGCGGGATTTGGTTTTCGAAAACTACCGCAACTTCAATCAGTCCACCGTTTTCGCAGAATACACACAGCCAGAGACTCAGGCACGTATTCTCAGGAATTTACTGCAATTCTCAGACTACTACAAGTTTGATCCTGCGGTGTACTCCAAGATATCCATACGACTGCACTCTATAGTGGAGATTTTCGTAAATTCCGTCGTCAGTGAGATGGAACTCGGACTATCCACAAAAGACATTACCAAGGTGGCGCAATTTCTCGATATCCTGATACTTCTTGATCGAAACGTGGATTTAATACTGGAGGTTTTTATCAACCACTTCTCCAAGGCTTACCATTTCACAGATGCCCGGCAAGTGGCACAGACGCTGAATGGACAATTTTTCCAAATCGAGGAAATTTTCAATGAAAAGAGTTTGGAACTGTCGATAATTTTGAAGCTTTTGGAGTCGGCATTTTCCTCGCTAAACGTGGGCACTCTCAATGGTGAAGAGCTGAGCCATCTGTACGTTTCGCTCATGAAGGAGGTGTCCGGGATTGAATTTTTCAAGGAGAACAATCTCAATTTCAATTTTGATGAAATGTCAAAGAAACTCATCAGCTTCCATTTCGACCCATACCTCTCTGCGTATATAGATGACGTAGGTGGGCAAACCGCTTCACAGATATCCGCTGAGATTCTGCAGTTTAATAACGATAAAGAGGAGAAGCAAGTGGAAAAGAGGAAACACATTTTCAGTGCTCATACACAGCCGGAGGAACAGAACAATTTCCTCAACCTGTTCCAAAACATCACCAACATTTTCAAAAAGGATGAGGACACGTCTGCAAAACACGCAAACCTCGAGCTGTTCCTATCCAACATGAATAACCTCAACAGCTTGCTCGATATTGATCTAGTGTGTCTGATACTCGGAGAGATGAACCGGTTTTTGCAGAAGATGGTAGACCTCGGCCATGTGAGCGTGGAAATTGCCGGTCAAATCAAACAAACTACTCAGACAACGTTTATAGCGTGTCTGGAGAAAATTATCTCGCTCCACGTGAAACCAGCATTTAACGAGGCACTCGACTACCTCAAGCACTACAATCCTCAGATGTTGAAAGAGCAGCCGGAAGAGGAGGATTTTGTCGAGCCGTTGGTCAAGTTTATCGACCTGGTAAAATCTGGTGATTTCATCATCAAGATCCTCAAGATATTCTACGATAACGAGCTCGTGGGCAAAAATTTCATTGAAACCCCCAAGAAGCAGCAGGATTTTCTCAGTATGAACCAATGCGAAAAATCCATCAACTCGCTAGAAGTGCTGGTGGACAACTATATTGCCGACGGGCTCAACCTTTCCATTGACGTTCTTTTAAACGAGATCTCGTTCATCATGCTGCAACAACTCACGGGCTCTGATTATAATTTATCACTGAAAGCCAGCAACAAGGACCTTTCTGTCCCTTCACCGCTCTGTATACAGTGCAGGAATCTTTTATCGCGGCATTTTTCAACGGTGCAAGATTCGATAGACAAGGCCATATTGCAGGTGTTCGAAGAGGAAATTGGAGAGAGGTTCATAAACATGTTGGTAAAGATTATAACGAAAAATCTGCAAATCTCCACCACTGGTGCTATTCAGCTAATCTCCGACCTGCAGTGTTTTACCCAGTTTTTTGAAAAATACAAGCAGAAAAAGATTGTACAGAATTTGAACGTGCTGAAAAAGGTTTCCACCTTGTACCTGGTGGACAAGTCGAATGCCAAAGAGCTAGGCAAGATTGTCGTGCGCCTCGGGAAGGACAACGGGTTTTATACCCAGGAGGAGGTTTACGAGTTTCTCACGCGACGAGCAGATTGGAGTGAGATAAAGCCGAGGGTGGATAAGGTTATCTACGGGCTAAATTTGGCGGATTGTGTCGTGGTGTAAAAAAGTATTCCTCGTGTCTTGAACTACGCTCCGGTGATTTTGCTTTACCATGTTAACGCAACGACAAGGACGAATGATTTGCAATCTCGTTATCTCGTTGAAGATTTGGTGCTCCTCTTGTATTCATACTAGAATCGGGTTCTTTCTAGAGTTGGAACTGCCAGGGGTTTATGCTATCATTCCACAAAGTGTTTGATTATACCAAGTTTACTGTGATCTCTAGTAGAATTCAACGTCCGCGAAACTGAATTGTCTTGATTTCAAAGGCAAACTCTCGGTCTAGCATAACCTTCAAATTCAGATGGCTTGGGTGTTATAGCCCTTAAAGGAGGACCCCCTCTGCAAATGTAAATATTAGCGAGGCTTTTGTCTTCAAGATTGTACCAACATCCCTCGATTGGCTTCCCGGGGTAAGTTCAAGTGGAGAGAGATGGTCTTTTAACGTTGGGAATCTTTTGTACGTTTGGTATCCTGTCATGAACTATTGATCACCGGTGGTCAGCTTGACCATAATGGGTTGATTAATCGAAGGGGATAATGGGCCACTTGATCTCCAATGATTTTCACGATTTTACATACTTTTTAGACAACATCACACTATTTGCTGAGAGTCTACGTGGTTTACATTCTGTTTTTATTCTTCAATCCCACAACACAACGTCCGATACGATTTGGATGTCACTGAGCTAATGTGCTTACTGGGGAAAAAGCACTTGATATCACCCGAAAACTGAAAACTTCAAAATAGACTACTTGGAGGTCGAAAGGAACGCTTTCTCAATCGATGGTAGGAAGGATGACTGCCGATTACTGAGTCTGTGAAACATATCTGACTCACACATCGGAACATTTGTATCCAAACAATGGTTTCAGCCTCTCTTGTGAACCACTGGTATAGAAGATTCCCAGATCTATCAGAGAGGGTCAAGAAGAGCTGGAAAGTATCGGAGACTGAAGAATAACTATTCCCATGGACGTGTGATTGTGAAAAATGTCGAAATCTGCACTACAATGCATGGTATGACGCAAATCTATTCACTTCACATATGTATCTGGTGATGATGGTCACCACGCCACTCATGTATTGTTGGCATTGGATCTATTTTTAGTGCAATCGTTGTATAAATACGTAGTCCAATCATCCGCAAAGGAGAGTAGAAATGAACTAATCAGTACATCAACATGGTGCGAATTCTGTGGAGAGAACTTCAGCTTCGGCTACTCCAAAAACTACGCTAAAGGAGACATCGTCCTGGAAAGGAAGGAAGACTACGCGACTTGGTATGAAAACATCGAAAACCTGTTTGAACAGCTTGGATTGGACTGTGTGCTCAGAGTGGCGAAGGGTGAAGATCTAGAGGTATCAACCGAAAGATGATGTGTACTATGATGGTGGGGATGTACGAGAAAAGGACAGGGTCGTTGAGGCTGCCGAAGATCAATCACATAAAATGTTAGTCATATGATCCCTCAGAGAATGTTAGTCATTCGAGTTCCCCTGATACCACACTGGATGTAAGTCATTCGGGTGTTCAGGCAAATGCTGAACAGGATCAGGGTTTGGCAAAGAATCACGATACTAAAGCCAGTCTACATGATGTGAGTCATCATGTTCACGAAATTGACGCTCTTACAAAAGTGGACTCAACTACTTCACCGAACGAAGAAGAGGATTCTCAAATCTGGTGAATGCGAACAGAGTCACTTTGCTCAGATTCCTAAGGCACTGAAGAACGATCTAGTTGGAGCGCCTACCAGAATCCGTATGTCAGAGGAAAGCGTTGCTCAACGGACCAGGAAGAGAAATAGATCGGACAGTTGGAGCCACAAAGAGAAAAGAGCACGTATGAGAATCAATTTTATCAAAGGCCAACCTAATGATTTTGGACATAGAGATTACGATGCTCTTACACCACCGACGTCATTCAAGGCGGCAATGGCGTCAGGTGAACATGTTCAATGGCAGGAGGCAGCAAACACAGAATTAGAAGCTCATAAAAATAACCTCACAAGTGTCACTTCGGATTCAAACGAGCTGCCCCATCAGAATGGGTGTTCACAAGGAAGAACAACCGCTACAAGGGAAGAGGCGACGTCCAGAATGTATCCACGTATTCTGAAGCGTTCTCCCCGACACTCGGCTCTGACCTTTTGCGCCTGTGCCCATGCCTTGTCGTGGAAAACAATTGGATGATGAGGCAGCTAGATATAATGACAGCTTTTCTTCATTCAACAATTGATTCGGAGCTTTATTTGATAAAACCAGAGGGATTGGATGTTGATGCAAAGCCAAATCCAACGAAAAAGTTCATGCGCAAAGGACTCTATGGTTTGAAACAGGCTGGCAGACTCTGGGCCGATACGCTATCATCGTACCTAAAGTCCGAAGGTTACTTGAGCAGTCACACAATACCGTCTCTTTTCAAAGGGACTAATTCTGCGGGAAACTTGATGGGATTGGTAGCCATATTTGTGAACCACGTGCTGCTGTTGGGCCCAACTGCTGAATCTCTCGAACGCATAGTAAAAGACTTCACGAGCAAAATTTCCACTCGTGAAATTGATTCAACCTCAGTTCACAACTCTAAGATTGAAGGGGTTGATTCTCGAGACACGGATCAATGGTGAATTGATATCGATAAAAATCTGCAAAACATCTTACATAGAGGAGTTGCAGAGGCAAACGAACATCAAGGTCGATAGAGGGGCGACACCGATCAGTCCGAACTAGCTACACCTCTTGAACTCATTGGGGATGAATACGAAAAGGAGGTCAACGAGATGCAAAAACAAATTGGAACATTGATGTATTTGGCTGTAACAGTCAGACCTGTTATTGCACGCGATATTCACAAGATATCCGCACCCAGAGATTAAGGAAAAGATAAGACAAGTCGTCTCATATTTGCTTTCAACGACAGATTCATCTTATTTTCGAACGATACTCAACAGCCAAAAAGATTTATATCTATGTGGATTCAGATTATAACAGTGAGCCAATTTCGACAAGATCGCAGAATGCGTACGTATGCAAATGCATGGGAGGAGCTGTTTCTTGGAAATCAAACCAACGACTCTTACGTGTCAGAGTTCATGTGAGGCAGAATACCTAGCCTTAGTGTTAGCCTCTAAAGAATCTATGTGGCTGAGACAAGCCATCAGGTTCCTGAATAAAGAGGATGTGGAGGTACCATTGTTTTATGTTGACAATAGGTCAAACAGCTAGGAATCCAGGTTTTCATGCACGGACAAAACATTTCGATGAAAAACTACACGTGATACGTGATCGTCTGGCTGATAAGAAAATCAAAGTCAAGTTCCTCAGTGGAAAGAATCAAATAGCTGACTTGTTAACGAAGCCAGTTCAGCCTGATGTGTTAAAGAGGCTGCGACCATTTCTGGTCGTGTAAGGTATGGTCTACAACTGTTTGTCAGTGGAAAAATGATTGTGGGGGTTGTGTCGAAATCTGCACTACAATGCATGGTACGATGCAAATCTATTCAAGACTTCACATATGTATCTGGTGATTATGGTCACCACGCCACTCGTGTATTGTTGGCATTGGATCTATTTTTAGTGCAATCGTTGTATAAATACGTAGTCCAATCATCCGTAAAGGAGAGTAGAAATGAACAACAAAAAATGATCCTGTTAATGAGAAGAGGAATTCACTGGTGGTTTCTCCTGCATTGGACATGTAACTTGGATCGAGGCCCAGAACTGTACTCTAATATCTCGTATACTATGAGATTTGTTAACTGATGAGTCTTGTAATCATGTGTTCTAATGCATATATGACACAAAGATTACCATTCTCCTATTCTCGAGTATGATCACATGGAACAGGTGTTTTAAAGTGACAAGAGTCAAAGTCAAAATGGGGTTCTAGCACGGGGATACATTACTCCCGGCTTCCTAGCTTTTTTTTCATCTTACATTCTTTGTGACCTTCAATCAGGTGAAATCCGTTATCTACCAACCTCATGAAGAGCTTTTGCTCAATAGTATTGTGTGTTTCCTGTAACCTCACTTGTCGTCTAGGGTTTACCCATTCAGATCCATCTGTCAAAAAGATTCCAGATTGTGGTCAGTCACATTTCTGAATCTTTGGGAGATCCACAGACCATTGTACGCCTCAAAGAGGTAGCGGTGGCTCTTTCAACAGAATGTTCGAGAGAAACAGACTGTAGCCAATTTTTTCATATAAACCTGCTAAGCGAAAAAGAGAATCCACGATAAGCACCGCTTGCAGCACAGCGCCCCTGTGTGGGACTCGGTCAGTGACCCATACCCACCAGACTCCCCTCGGCCCCATCATATCACATACCTGAAGTGACTGGTCTGGGAACACTCGGATCCACCGTTTTCTTTTTCTTTTTTTTAAACATAAAAGATAAATTAAATCTCCTACTTATAACTGTCTAAATCCATTGTGAGCTCCAGTCAGGTAAAATCAACCAAGTATCTGTAAACCCTCGCCAATGTCTAAGCTCGCTCTCGCAATCGTTTGGTAAGTTGACTGTAGTTCTTAATTATCCTTGTTCATTGTCTCTGTTTAAGAGTCTTTGGGACACCCATAAGGCCCATTGCTCATCCAGCTCACGAAACTTGGGTTGAAGACCGTTGTGGCAGCAAAATTCGTGTGCGGGAAACCCATTTGACGCCAGTTCACCAGTTCCTCTGGGTAAGTTGACGGATAAGTATTCAATGCGGTGGTCAGGATCACAATCTGTTTGGATTTGTGAGGGTCATTGTTTTCGCTTAAAGGTCGAATATTCATACCAAGTTGGCGTAGGAATTGTTGTCAAAATTTGACAATCACAGCGCTATAAAGACCAGTCGACACGGAAATGGTGAGTCGTGAAGATTGCCCAATAATTCAAAGACATCAGGCTCGATCTCATGAGGGATCTTGGTTTCCAATGTCTCATGAATTGGGTAGCAGGGACAATCCTCACCGAGGTAGGAAAAGACCTAACTGTCTGACATTAACATTCGTCAGCGCGGGCTCTTCTTTGAACGCAGAAGCAGCTGCTTGAGCATGCATGGATCTCAGCTGATGTCGGTCGTTCAGCGAAGATGGGTAGTCCAAGTAGGGCTGACATTCTCTAAACAGTCCAAATGACCTAAGAGAAGGGATTCAGATGAGATGCGGTGTATCCAGTTGGGATAAGATGGCAAGCAGAAGCATCCAAATAGAGGCGGTCCAAAAATCTCCACGTTGTCAAGGTGACGTAAGAGATAATAGTATCCAGCGGGATAAACCAGTGCGGTTTGCAATTCGATCGTATTCCTCTCAAGTTTCAACCGGCTCCTTATGTTTTTGTCTAAAACATTCAGAGACCTACAAACGCAGGTATTCAATGGTGTTGTCACTGTTAATACTGTCGTCACCCACACTCGTGCTTCAAGTACTGTTCTTTCAAGATTTCAAGCAGGAAACGACTATTGTGTCAATGCAACAAAATCAACCAGACTTTGCACGGAGCCCAAAGCCTTGCCTTCAGGTCGCGCTCGCTTGAAGAGCTTGTAAAAGAGTCAAGTTGAACAGATTCCGGGAGCGTCTAGAGATGCTGGCCTTCATGAAGATGAGATTCTAGAGGCACCTAACAGCAAATGTTTCGGAACCTTCACAACCAACTCATCTTCCCTTCCGCCAACTTTTGCATTGACTGAACCCGTGCCAAATGAAAAAAGCAGATACCTCCCGTCCGTATCGTCGTTCGCCTCGCGCAAACAAGAGATTTGAGAGAAGACGGCTATAGCACGTCAGAGCTGCCAGACTCTGAAGATGTCCAAGTACCATATCATCAAGATTCAGCTGGCCATCCGTGTCCTTTTGAGAAGTTTGCTTCCAAAGCTCTGCACCACTACACATTTTTGAGAGAGACTCCTCTTCCTGAAGATTGTTTGTCCTCTATTATGTTCGGGTCGCCTGGTGCAGCTTAGATTGTTCCAAGAGAAATAGGTAGTAATCTTCAAGAAGTTCCGGAAATCGCTCGTGCGTGGTGGCAATCGTGTGCCAGATGTGTCTCCAAACAGAAGCTAGCGGCTCTAATTCTTCTCCCCACTTCGGAATGATCGGATTATTCCCTGATGGCGGGAGTAATGCGAATGCCGATGCATGCCAGTCTCGGAAGTTCTTTTATCCGACAGCCTACTCACGATCTCACTGATGCCACGGAAGTTTGTGATGCATAGCGTCCTCAAACGATAACATTTCCTTCCAATTGGTCCAAATGGCTATTCTGTTGTACATGTGCTCACTTCCTCAGACCAACTTGGCCTCTTTCCTCCGTCCCGGACCCATAGCTTCGGATCATACACAATGCTTTAGCGATCCGGCTTAAGGTAGATTTCTAGGTCCAAACTGTGAAACCACTTTGTTATTTTTCCTGGATGAACGCTCGGAAGAGGATAAGAGTTATGAGTGTTGGAAACGCATTCTGTGCACCTTCCTTTAAGCTCGTGATTTACGTCCATCAGACCTAATCATCCAAGACGGGCTGGAGTGTGCATCTTTGAACCTATTTCTCATTAAACAATCAATGATCTCTTCTGACATGGGGCCATCGGCATCCAAGAAGTAGATTCTTGAAAAGATGTAAACATTGAAGGCTATCGCCCTCGTGTGCAAGCGCAAATCCTTGTAAAAGTTCTGCTCTATTTGTCCTCTCATATTGAATGTTCCAGTCCACTCAATGAAGTGGCACTCCCAAGCCCTTTATGGCATTATCGGGTATCTCCGATGGAGGAGCTATGTATCACTTGTGCCTTTTGCGGATTGCACGCAAGTCCCGAGATGAGTTGAAAAGCCAGTCACTTCCTCGCATTAACATGGCGTTCATTTTTCAGGCATATTACGTCGTCTGGATAGACTTGGATTTTTAAAATCAACTACGTTTGAGAAGGAAATCCCAGCAATCGTAGTCCGGTGTTGGTTCAAGAGTAGTATTATCACGAACAATGTGGGCGATAGACCTTGTCTTACTCCTCTGCATGAGGAAAGGTGCCCCTACTGTG
>PPLB01006405.1:0-21527 GCA_003706365.1 Citeromyces siamensis
CCGGAAGACCTGCAGCAATTTGCAGCTCCACGGGAAAGCGCCTCCGGGGGACAAATCAAATGCAATGGTTCCTCGTTCAACACGACGAGTTTTCCAAGGCACAAGATTTAAATGCGGGCTAACATATCTAAACAATTCCGTCTCCAACTGCTTCGCAGATGCCTTAAAGGGATGGGCGGGATTTATGGATGCATACTCGGTGAAATTTTTCTGCATGGTTGGGCACATAGGTTTCATTCCGACTTTCCCCTATATACATACGATCGCGTACACTTTAATGACCTATCACCTAGTCCATGATGTCAAATTTCTATGATGGTACGTCTGATTATTAAGAACGAGTGTTATTGACTAAAAGACAACTCTACCGCATCAGGATGCAACTTTACCGTGAAAACTAGCAAAAAGTGGGTTCTTCCACCAAGACCGAGACCTGGACGCAAATCAACCAGCAGGCAGCGCCATCCCGCAAAGGAACATGAAAGTGGAATAGATAAAAGAGATCAAGAGCCTAACAAGAATCCGCTCATACAAGCGATCGCTCGAATCAACGAGGAAAACTATCACTTGAAGCTGGAAGTTATAAGGCTTGTCTCTGACTTAAAAAGTCTGAGGAAAGAAGTAACAGAAATCAAGAAAGCCAAGGCCAGTAGAAAGCGCGTTCTCACGCCTAACGAAATATTGAATAAAACTGAAACGACACCCGAACCGGCCATTCCAGGACGGAAAAGGGTGCTTGTCAATGAAGTGGACGACCTTATTTCTTCTTTGATTGACTTAAATCCGATGGAAAAGGCCAGCAATAATACTTGCGCCTTTCAACACGTTGTAGACATGCAGAGGTCCGATACCATGGAAACACAATTTGACACTACATTGGATTTTATCAATCTGGAGCCACGGCCATCAATGCTAAACAACTGCGATCACAGTGACCATCACAGCGAGGATGAATTCGAGAGTGGCTCTCGTACTCCTCATTCTCTAGTCTCGCTCACGAAATCAAACACCACAATAGACGATTATGAAATGAACCACAAAGCTGACTTACTCTCACTATCGAGATTGCCACCTCTGCTGGAGAAGCAACAACAACAACAACAATCTTCCATGGTGGACGTGGAACGAATCCAGTCATATCCCGGATTTTCATTTTGGGAGGACTCGGTCTCTCCCTCATCCTCCTCTGTATTTCATACCGACGAAACAATGGAAGAGCTAGTACTCAAACGGGAAAAGGAGAGAGAGGCAGAATTAAAAAAATACAACGCTATGAATGACCTTTTGGAACTTGAACATGATTTTAACGAAACGCCCAATAGAGACGATTACAATTGGACATTTGATAGGTTCGTCAAAGACGAATCACTCTCGGTGCTTTAAACGAATATATAATAATGAACGATTTATGAACAATATGGGCTGAGAGGTCGTGTGACACCCAGCGTGGGAACGCGTGTAATTTAGACCAAAAACGGTTATATTACCACATGGGGAAAAACGTAAATACCCCTGCAGCCATAGATGATTACCATCACCTTGGATTCGGGAAACGAGGCAAACGATCGCCTCATGGACGACTTGGCTAATGCTATACAGAAGTCGAAAAAGATTGTATCTCTTACCGGGGCAGGAATTTCTTGCAATGCGGGAATCCCGGATTTCAGGTCAGGTGACGGGCTGTACAACATAGTCAAGGAAAAATTCCCCAAAACTGTTGTTAAGGGCAAAGATTTGTTTGACGTTTCGCTCTTCCGCAGTCACGAATCTCTAGGTGTTTTCTGTACCTTTATGGAATCTCTATATGCTCATACACTGAATGCGCGCCCAACAGAGACCCACAAGTTTCTGCAATTGTTGAACCAGAAAAAGCGTTTGATAAAATGCTACACCCAAAATATCGACGGGCTTGAAAGACATCTGGATATGAACACGGGCACAGAGACTAAATGGCGAGAGCTGGAAGTTGTCCAGCTGCACGGTGACATAAACAGGCTCCGCTGCACTAATTGCGCTAGTCATTTCGACTGGCTAGAAAACCTGAGACAGCAAATGAGATCAGGGGAAGCGCCAGATTGCCCAGAGTGCCAGGAAAGGTTTTTCATGCGAATGGAAGCGGGCAAACGGATGAGCAGCAGCACCGTCGGGATCCTGAGACCGGATATCGTCCTTTATGGGGAAAATCACCCACACGCTGAGATTCTTGCCAAGGGTTTGAACCAGGATCTTAGACGGAATCCCAACATTTTCCTCATTTTTGGCACTTCTTTGAAAGTTGACGGAGTTCGACAGTTGGTGAAAAATGTATGCAAATCCGTTCATGGGAAACCAGGCGGACTTGTAATTCTCATAAATGATACGCCGGTTTCCACTGTGTGGGATCACTTCATCGACATACACGTCCAGGCAGATTGTGACACCTGGGTAAACCACCTCAAATTACTGGTGCCCCACCTGTTTAGCGAGTCCATAATGATGACCCCACCAGCCACGCCGCGGAAGCGCAAGGTACAGCCTTCCATACCGGCAACGCAGAGAACCAAGAACAAACTTCCATCACCTGTTTCTCCTGGATCACCAACAAAAAGGAGGAGAGTCGCTCTCAAGGATTTACTCAATGTGGCTGACACGTACGACACTGATCAATCTAGCAGAGTGGAACGGCTCGCGTCGAAGACATTGCAACGGAATTGATTGATACTATCTGCATGATGATGCACAAGCTCGGCCAAATGCGGGCTTCATCATCACTCTATCATATAATGATGCACAATAGCATAGACGATGAAAATGTTAAAATAAAACAAAAAATGTAATAAAATAAAAAAATGTCTGCTGATATCAATGCGTGCATCACTTGTAGCCTTTTTTCACCTTCTCTGCATATAAGGAGCGTGCAGCTGCATACTGAATAGATAATGTACCATTTCCAAGTGGCCAGACCGAAAAGAGTTGCCCAAGTGTGCTGTGCCATTTTTTGGTGTCTTCTAGCTGGAGGCCCCATCTTTGGCTTCGCAGCTCTCAAGCCCATCTTGATAGCGGAAGGTGTTTACAAAGAGGTGTGTGCATCAGATGATTCCTCGATTTTTACCTTTGATCAAGTTGATGCATCCAGTGCGGTGTGTTCTGCTCAGGATCTGAAGCTAAACCTTATGTTCACCGTAGCTGCTGTACTTACTAACGTTTCAGCGTTGGTGATTGGGCGGACGTTGGATTTTTATGGGCCGCGAGTATGTGGGTTGGTTGGGTGTTTTTTCCTCTTTTTCTCTTGCTTCGTGTTCATCTACGCTGGTGCTATCACCCAGTTCGATCCATATCTCGTGGGTTACGGAGCGTTAGCTCTGGGTGGTCCGTTCACTTATATATCGTCGTTTCAGCTGTCCAACACGTTTCCCAAGAAATCTGGTACAGTACTGGCGTTATTGACGGGTGCTTTTGATGCATCGTCTGCGGTGTTCCTGGTGTACAAGGTCGTCTACAACAAGACTGCGGGCGCTTTGAGAGTTGCACAATTCTTCAAAGCATACCTCGCTGTTCCCCTTTTCATTCTCATGGCTCAAATGTTTATCATGCCGCAGGATTCGTATCTCACTCCGCCAGCGAGCCAACCTCCAGCGGACGAAACCCCAGTGGCAACCGAGCAGTCAGCACTTCTCGACAACGCTTCCCCTAATGCAAGAAGAAGATCTTCTGTCGGAGACGCGGTGATGAACGCTATGGGAGAAGAGTTGCAAAGGGAAAAGAAAAGACATAACGGCATTACCGGTGTCCTCCACCAGTTCCCTGCGTCTTATCAGTTCAAGACTTGGTGGTTTGCACTGATGTGTCTTTTCGCCACTATACAAATGCTGAGGCTCAACTATTTTGTGGCTACTATCCATTCTCAGTACACTTACCTTTTGCAGTCAGCACTGAAAGCTGAACGGCTGAACAGAATATTTGATGTGGCACTTCCTTTGGGAGGGTTGATCTCTGTTCCTTTTGTCGGATTGCTTTTAGACCACTGCTCAACAGTTGTTGTACTCTATGGTTTATTGGGGATTTCGCTGTTGTTGGGTGTCTTGGGTATGATTCCGAGGTTCGATACAGGTGTACTCAATGTCTTGTTTTTTGTCGCTTACAGGCCGTTTTTCTACACAGCGGTATCAGATTTCTGTGCCAAGGTATTTGGGTTTGTCACATTCGGGACGGTTTACGGTTCCATCATGACGATAAGTGGGGTGGTTAACTACGGACAAACGTTTCTCGATCACGCTACTCATGAGAAATTCAATATGAACCCAACTCCGCTTAATTTTCTTTTGGTGATGATCACGTTAGGGATAGGACTTTCCACAGTAGTCTACGTCCAAGTACAGAGCGCAAGGTATAATTCTACAGTAGAATGACGTTTACAGACAATGCATTAAAATACGTCGCATAGTTGTTAGGTTTTGTTTTACATGATCGGTACTTTATTCTTGTAGACATTGGCAGGTGCAGAAATCGCCTTCAGGTCTCGATAAACAGGAAATGTCAAGGCATCTTTAGATATCAATGTTGTACAGAGAGCTTTTCTTTCAAGCTGCATTCAAGTTGCCGCAGGTCCGGATGTGAGGGTAACTGAATCTTACATAATCGTTCTAAATCGATAATATTCCACAATGCTCACCACCAGTGTTACCAGAGTGGCAAGGCGTAGTTATTCGTCTGTTGCCCCTACGCCTAAAAAGAAGTCTAGTCTGAAAGGTGGACTGTTCGGGTTTTTGGCCGGTGTGACGATGACCGGTTTTGCATCTTACTATTATCTACTGGATGAATACAAGAACAGCAACAACGCGGTTGTTGCGGACGTCTTATCGCTACAAAAATCAATTCGCAATCTGGAAGCTCATGTAAGAAGTTTGGAAAGTAAGAAATAGAACTCAATTGATAGGTTGAATAAACGGAAATCACCACCTGTTGAAGGTAGTGTTGTAATCAATCACTTCTCTCCCCGTGTATGATGTCCGAGAATCAAGATCGGCTCCGGTGCGAGTTTATCTTGCCGAGGAAAAAGAGACGATGTGCCATGACTCGGAGAAAAGATAGTTTGTACTGTGTAGCTCATCTTGCTGATGATAAAGTCGATAGAGTGCCTTGCAGCCTTGATCCATCTCATACTGTTCCTTTGTCCAAATTGAAATCGCATTTGAGAAAGTGCAATGCTCAAAAGAGCAAAGAGGAAGTTCGCATGGCCTGGTATAGAAAAGATGTAAACGCCGGGACAGCCTGTGAACCACTTAACAGGGAAGTAGTACAAGACTGGCAAGAAGGTTGTAAGTCATTTATCACCAACTTTATTGAAAAATATAATGTAGTATTCGGAAAAGGCACAATCCCGTTGCACAAAGTGCAATATGAAAAGGGTCTCGAAGAGAGGTTTGACCAGCTCTCTAATCAAAAACACATCATCCAGCAGTCATGTTTGATTGGGCAGTTGAATGAAAATTCCATGCTGTCATCTGAAAAAAGGTGTTGTCTTCTCGAGTTTGGATGCGGCAGAGCAGAGTTCTCTCGCTACGTCGCCAAAGCGCATCCAATATCATCTTTACTGCTTATTGACCGCGCGCTCCCAAGAATGAAAATGGATAAGAAAATTTTAGAAGACACCGCTTCGCCTCCAATATTGCAGCGCTTGAAAATAGACATCAAAGACCTGTTACTTGATGCTGCACTGGATAACTTTCCGCACGGCGAAAAAATTATAGTCATATCAAAGCATCTCTGTGGTGTAGCGACAGATCTGACGCTGCGGTGTCTGATCAATTCCCACAAAGTCAAACAACCTTCCCTCTTTGGCGGAGCCGTCATTGCTCTGTGTTGTCGACACTGTTGTTCCTATAAAGACTTGCTCGATGGTTCAAAGCGATATCTCGAGGAAAAATTTGGCATTACACAGACTGAATTTGACCTTTTCTTGAAAAAGCTCTCCTCGTGGGCAACTTGCGGGCGGCCACAAGGACTACAAGACGAACAAGGTCACGCGCATTTCACAGGACTCACTTTCAAAGAAAGAGAAAATATTGGGCAAATGGTCAGACACGTCATAGACCAGGCAAGATTGGTGGCAATCCAAAATGAAGGGTTCTCCTGCTCGCTGGTTAATTACGTGGAAAAAGATGTCACCCTGGAGAATTGTTGCTTGATAATAAAGCCCCGTGTATGCTAATCAATTCTGAACAACAAGAGGTTTCCTACCGACAACCTCAAACCCTTTTTCCCTTTTTTGCTTGCTCCACCATCTCTTCCTCGGCCTTTCAACAGGTTGCGCCGCGGTGACTTTCTGCTCCCTGGCTTGCCACAGTCTCTTGACCTCCGGATCTGGCTCGAGTATCCTATTTGCACTGATAAATGCGTCAGCTTCTCGAACAGAATAATCCACAGTTTCCATTTTGGTAAACTCGGGGCAACATGATGAAAATCTTTCAGAAGAAGGACGTCTGTACGCTGCTTGCGGTGGTCGATGATCACCTCTGAAAAACGACTGCTGATACCAAGGACTCTCGAAAAAGGACTTCAGACTTACAGAGTCGTCTTGTCGCCCAAATGGTTCTTTTGAGTCGGTAAACGGAAAACTTGAAAGCTGCTTATAGTTGCTCCTCTTAATGAGACCTTTGGAGGTTAAACTCTTGACAAGTTTGATCAAATTCTTCAAAGTAGGAATCAAAAACGCTGTCACCAGAACGAACAGATGGAGCATCAACTGAGTACAAGCCACTCTATAGCGTGCAAGGTCCGAAATGTCTAGAAAATCAAAGTATCCAATATTCAGAAAGGATACAACCACTTTTATACCAGCAACTATTATGGCTGTCAAATTATACCACCTTCCCCTCCCTCCATAGTAAGGGTTAAAAACGATAAAAGCCACCATATAGAGAGACTCCAAAATCATGATTCCAACGATTTGTACAGTACCATTATTTTGGAGCGCGCCGACTAATATTGAGAAAATCACCACCTCGAGAAATTCAATTGCAGTGAAGGAGAGTCTTTGTGGGTCCAACCGATTATACAATGAGCACCAAATGCAAATAGTTTCTAGTGATGAGTAAAGTCTGGATCTTGCCGATGAAAAAACATACTTTCTGAGGAAGAACGCGATTAATGCCACCCACAGAACCATGAGGAGAGACCCGGCTACTGTGGCCCAGATTTTTGGCGAGTTGGTAAAGCATTGTGTTATAGTCAATATGAGGAACGGTCTTGAGAAGGTTCTCAGAAAAAGTTCGACAGCAACACCAAGACAGAATAGAAAATTATGGTAAAGCGATTCCTCCGGTCTCACCCCTTTGGTGAAGCGCAAAACTATAAACCAAACTTGTGCCAACAAGGTTCTACCCAGTACTACACAGCAGAACAGGATGACCCATGTAGGCCACTTGAAACGCTTTGGATTGAGAGTGTTGTCCCCAATGTAAACACCATCTTTAGTATCCGAAGTTATCCTGAAAAGACCGCCGGAGACGTCCAATATTAACGCTGTCCACTTAGAAGTTGATATAAAAGGTTGAAAAAATCCTGGATATTTCACATCCAGAGAACCCATGAACAGTGCGTAATGGATATACATTAGATAATCTGATGCTGTCGGGATAATCTGATGTAACAGGGGACCGTTACAAATGGATGATGCCAAATATAGAAACGGAGTGGTGGATTCCTGATATGGTGAAAACGCCAACGAAGCGTCACTCACCACTGCAATGACGACTGCCAGAACGGGAATAAGCACAGATACAGACTCGATTAGAGTGGACGGCTGCTCAGGAGTGACAACAGTATCCACGCATCCGATAATGTTTTGCGATTCCGTATTTGCCACTATGGAGAAGCATGCTTTATAGGATCCAAAAGTGTCTTGATCGGGCACAGAAAATGTGTATCCGAGTTGAACTTCATCATGCGGCAATAAAGGACATGTCTGTTGGTCCCGGCTCACGATAGGAGGCACCTCTGTTGGTCGCGGATCATACGATGACTGACCGGCAGTTACTGATGTCCGCTTAGTGACATTGACATGGTCACACAATCGGAAATATTGATCATGTATCAAAGTGCCCTTAAACTTCAGAATTGCATGTCCCGTAGTATATCGATTTGTAGTTCTATTAACATCTGATATAGTGTTTAACACTCTAGTTTTCAGCAGGAAACGTAGCGTCGACGCCGCACTGTCATAAAAGGCCTCCACACTAGGAGGCTTTACATAAAAATTAGACTCACTGAGTCCATTACAAGGAAATGAGCGCACTTTCGTTCCATGGACACACACCATCACAAAGAAAGCGCAGCACAACACCCTAATAAACATCGAGCTCTTAGGGTCAAGGCCCAGTGTCTTGTTATATGGTTAATGCACGACCACTTCAGGCTGATACTTCAAAAATTCTTAACTACTTTTGAAAATTCGGCATTAATAAATCATTTGACTTTCAAGAACCACTGTTTTCATACTTCTTGTCCTCTGGTTTTGTAGCCTCTTGGTTCTGGAAACTCCTCACACAGGCTCTTATCCAGCGTCTTCTCCTAAACTGGCCCCGACTCCCTTCAACATAATCATACACCCATTTTGCATCGTCGTCCACTTCAAAAACGTCTGCGACATTATTGTACAGAACCCAGTTCGTAGGATACAAATCTAAAGACCAGCCTGACGTTGGATTATCAGTAGAATTTGATCGGAGCATTGAATCGCTACTGACAAACTCCCAGTCTTTTGGTGGAAGAATGTTTTGTAACGACGACTTACCGCCTTGTGTTGATCCCTGCCTTCTTTCCACACTATTTGGCGGTAGCGAAGTACTGTAATATCCCAAAAGCTTCCAGTTCTTTTTTGCAGCATCCAGCCGGTGGACTTCAAAGATCTCAACTTCCCGGATCGGTGTTTCCTCCATAAAAGCGAGCTCACCGTTGATTTTATTCTCGAGGAAAGTTGTCCATTCCAAAATTTTCAATCGGGTATCCTCGGAGTATAGCCAAGATAATAGCCTTTTTTTGTTCTTTGGGTGAAGCGAGAAAAACAGCGTCCAAAGACAGAAAAGCAATAAACATTTGATGAGAATTGTCATCAGGGGAACAAATGAGGAGAAAACTACCAACACCAGGAATCCTGCACCCAAAAGTGAAAGAAACAAGGCACTGGAGATCGCTTCGTCTTTGAAATAGCAAAACTCCACCATCCAAAAATTGAGGAAATCGTAGACCACCACATAGATTAGCATCCTGTTCTGTAGATCGGTCAAATTGAGGTAAAACTCTCGTGACAGCTCAGGAACTGGTTTCGGATAAGCAATCGTCTTGAGCGGCCTTCCTTTGAATGGGAACTGGCTATAGCTAAACTCGACCAGCGAATCGATCCCCCTTTCAGGAGGATGATGCTCCATGTACGCGGGCACCATTATTGCAAATGCTATATAGAAACAAGGGATCGCTAGCACTGATATCGGGTGGAGAATGATATGGGAAAATGCGATCAAGATGGACAACGTGTAATGTGGTGAAGTCCATGAAAATATCTTGGTCACCTCGTCAATTACTTGAAACGGTATTGACAATCTAGAATTCATCAGAATGAAGTTGCGGCTTGTCAACTGGATCGAAAGTGATGGTCGGCTCTTTTGAATCTCTGTGCGTTCCCGTACATTTTCATGCACCTGTTCAATCCCGGAAGAAGGAGGCAGTGCCATCGTAACTATCCTTTCAATAAGTTTGTCAGTAAGCTGACTGCTAGCTGCTTTCTGATCGATGTTATCATTTATACTTTCAGTTTTCAGGAAATCAGCGAAAAGCGATGAGGTGCTTCTCCTCTTTTGGTGAGGATCGCTTTGCTTTTCGTTAGGATCCTCCCGTGAAGATAAAAGGTTGTTGACTATCGAATCCATTCGTTGATGTTCACGGTACGCAGGGACTCTTTGTCATTGTACTCGCAGTCTACGGGTACTATATATAAATGCATGTTGGATATTATATATATATAACCTAACGGAACTCTCGGTGGAATTACTAACCGATGGTCAAACATGGCCAATTTGAATCTTTCCGTTTACTGATGCGATCAGGTACGGCGAGCATGGATTGTCGTGCGTGATCATCTTCAGACAGCTGGTTGTGTGCGCTTCTAGAATTATGTTTCGAGTATCAGACCTCACAAGAGAAGGAAAAAAGAAAGTTGATTTCCTCTCGGTTACGTTGGAATTTTGTCCTTTAAAGTGTCATCAACCCTTATCGAGGCATCAGAGTCGCGTAAAACCTTTATACGAGGAGACATATCAATTACCATCCCCACACCTCGGAGCTCTTTACATGGATGCGTTTGCCAACTTTCAGCTTCCCGATTGTCCCCGCGACTTAATCACTGCTGTAAACTTCTCGCCTGATTTAAGTTCAGAAACCCTGTTAGTGGGTTCCATTAATGGCGACTTGCAATTGTATAATGTAGACAGTAATAAGAGTTCTTCTATGTGTATACACACAGAAGGGAAAGGTATACTGGGAGGTCTGTGGATGTCGGACGACACTGCAATCACGGGAAACATGGATGGCACCATACGACAGATGAAGCTCTGCAAGGAGGAGTATGATGTTCTGCTAGGGTCAAATCATGACCTAGGAGTCTCTTGTATAAGCTCGTTAGCTGATCGAATAGTTGCTGGATCTTGGGACAAGTCTTTACAATGGATAGACGTAAGATCTCAGCGCTCTGAAAGAATCCAAGTTCCTGGAAAAGTGTTTGCCATGGATGCCACAGAAAAATACGTGGTGGTGGGTCTTTCTGGGAGAAAGACTTTAATCTACGATGTGCGGAATATCAATGAGCCACTGGTGGCAAAGGAAAGTGGATTAAAGTATCAAACAAAGGCTATCAAATGCATGCCTGATGGAAGAGGGTATGCGCACTCTGCTGTAGAAGGTCGCGTAGCTGTTGAGTTTTTCGATCCTAGTCCTGACATTCAGGCACAGAGCTACGCATTCAAATGTCACAGAGTACAAACACCAGCATTTGACGTGGTGTATCCAGTGAATTCTTTATGTTTCCACCAGGAGTACGGATCGCTTTTCACCGGTGGATCAGATTCTCATGTGTGCATATGGGACCCTTTCTCAAAGAAAAGGATGAAACAATACCCGAAGATTGATCATTCTGAGCTTTTGTCTGTTGTCGGAATGGACATCCACCCGAGGAGCGGACTGTTAGCCATAGCTGCTAGCGACGATGGGTTCAGGAATATGACATCATTGAGTGACACCGAACATTGTAACCCGGTAACCTCATCAAAAGTAATAATCAGAAAGCTAGCGGAAAATGAAGGAGCTCTCAGGAATAAGCATTGATTTTATATACAAATTATCTCGAGTAATAGACATCCTTCAAGTCTAACACGTTCTTTCCTCTTTGCACTGCCAAATCATGCAGCGTTTTTTGTTTGTGAAGCGCTTCAATTGTAGCTTTCACCACGTTCATTGGGTTTCTCGAACGGAAAACTTTTCCTCCAAGATCTTTGATACCTGCACACTCGCAAATCTCGAAAATGTTACGGTTAACTCTGAGTCCAAATCCACTGGGAGCGGACCTCAACGTTACCAGTGTGGATCCAAACTTATGGGTCAAATCTCCGTAAACGGTTCTGTCGTTCAACCTAGGAATGTGTTGCAGGTCTTTGACAGCATTCCAGTGTCCCTTCCTGATGGCAGCCCCCATTTCAACACCGTCTTTCCCCTCTCCTATGCCAACCATACCGTTTCTGTCACCAACAACAACAAGCGCATAGTGAGACTTTATTTTACCCTTACCTGTTTGATTCGAAACCCTCTTCATCACTAACGGCTTCACTGTAAGACCCATTATATATTTTGGATTCAATCCAGTAAGCCTAGACAGATCGTTGGCCATAGCCTGTCTCTGGTTGGAAAAAGCCTCTGGTAAAGAGTGTCCTGGAGGAATTATCCTTTCTACCGGTTGATGAGCCTTCTCAAAGTCTGTCTGCTTGGTCGTTGGGAAGTCCCAGAATTTGTCAAAATTGACAAAATCATCTAGATACCGAGGAGCAAATTCAGTTTGTGCGTTCTTCCTCGAGTTCCAGTGTTCGGGCTTAATAGCTGTCTCAGCACACTCGATCGATTTGATAATCTCTGGTGAGTAATACTTCGACAAAAACTCTCTGTGAGAGTTGTCTGGAACTTGTAATCGACGTGAACAACTTTGAAACGACCTTTTCCAGAACCCTTGAAAGGCTTTTGAGCCGCCCAAACCAGTCCTCTGCATGTTGGAAAATATATATATATGTATATATTGGTGATCGGATGTTGAACATCGAGGAATATGTAGGCCATATATTAAAAGAGAAATAGAAAATAGAATGTAGCCTTCTGGTATCTGGACAAAAAAGTAGGAGTATTCTTCTTTTTTTTTTTTTATTATTTGTTCCGCGAGTTTGTATTTAATATTGAAAAGATCTACGGCAAACAATTCCACGCATTTTTCCATCGAACACCGGCCTTTCCAAATAAGTGACGATTGGCATGGGCTCCTGAATATAAAAACAAAAAACTGTCTACAATGTTTGAGCAGAATAGAGAATATCCTATAGAATATCATTACTATGGGCACGTACTTAGTTTCTTTAGACACGAAATATTGACTCAAGTTAAGTTTTGCATTTCAGACAGAGGTCTTGAGTTGCTTCTCAGCTATTCCCCAGACCATTGTTTAAACATGTTCGTAACCTAAAGCGCGGCAAATATTGAAACGAATTATTCATAGAGCATTGAAACGGTTGAGCCGAACAACGGTGTCTCTACATTGGTGCGAATATATGTATGAGAGAGGTTGAAGATCCGCATTACCTATAGCATAAACGAATAAATGAAAACAAAAAAAAAAAAAAAAAAAAAGTGTTAGGAGAGTTTTCTGACGATGAATAGTTCATAATCGAGGAAGGGAAAGACTCATTATCAGAGTAATATTTAGGCGATAGTCGTATTCTGTGATTATAGTCTGTCTGCTGTAAGAACAAGGTATTTGTTGATCATGCCAGGAACTGGGAGCAGGTTGAGCTGTGTAGTTCGAACTCGTGGTTTTTTCACTTTCCAGGAATTCACGAAACCGTTCCTAGTAATAGCTTTTCCGGGTAAATGATGTATCACTTCTACCTGAATCTGCTACTTAACTGGAGGCTTTTGTTACACGAATTACCCTGTAAGAGGATGTATAGGGTTTGTGGTAAATGTTCATTCGAATGCATGAAAGTCATGAAGAAGGACTATGCTCCTGCACGTGCGACGACGAGGGATGACCTTCTTAATCAAAAGCGGAGCCACCGAAACCAGCAGTCCTTTCCTCCTGCATTGCATTCGACATGCATCCTAGTATCCGATCGCGGCTGATCCAATCCACCGACAGCATTCGACATATATTAATCTGCGTCAACTTTGAGCATCTCACCATAAAGGGTTTTGTTTTTAATCATCCGAGAGGACATTAAACAACTCACACTAAATGGATCTGTGTTTCTTCTAGCAATCGTGGGCTTTCACAGCATCTACAACTGTTAGTTAAGCGACCGCTACTACGCGCCACAGAGTAATTTAGAGTAGTATACACGTTTATCGAGAAATCCACTTCAAAAAATCAAAGAAATAATAGAGTTGTGGCGACTTATAACCCTATATGAAGATGAGAACGTGTTTCATGCTGCGCTTTCATCAAGGTGATCCTGGTGAATTGAGATTTGGATTAGTGCTCATATCTGGTTTCATTCTTCCGTTTTGATCTGCACTGGCGTTCTGCAGCCCTTCAATCTCCTGTTGCAACTTGAATACCTCCTTCTCAAACTTTTTCCCGAAAACTTCCAGATAGTAGGTTGCTCCGTTGTAACTTGCCACTATAAAGATAAAGCTCATGAAAGCTGTAGCTAGAGATTTATACTGGAACCATACGGGACACAACAGCATAGTTATCAGTTGGTAACAGTACTGAATGCATGTAAACATGATGATGGGTAAAGGTCCTGGTAAGGAGTTGAGGAATTTGCCAATCGTAGTATTGGCCCAAGTCCTGCTGAGCCACTGAAAACTGGTTACTCTTCCCTGTTTGATCTTTTCTGCTCTTTTGATCGTGATGAAATAGTGATAGAGCGATTGCCAGGCAAAATAGTAAAAAGAGGTATACAATATGCCTCTAGTAAAGTTCCAACTGTGAACGGATGCCGCTCCAGGGAACCGCTCCTGTTGGTATTCTTTGGAAATTTGATGAGTGATGACGTACATGCACGTGGGCGGAGCAATGTGAATAAAACTTGATGTTGTCTTTTCAATAGAATGGAGTACCAGGGAATTACGCCATGTGATAACAGCAGTCGCCAGAGTACCAAAGGAAAGCGCAAAATTAGTCACAAAAAGCATCTGTGACGATGGGAACACCCAGATATAGAGCACACATAACACATTTGCATAGTAGCACAAATCTGCCAAAAAGTATTGGTAACCCAAATTCCAATACGTTACGAACCGAATCGGCATCAATGCAAAAAATATGGCAGAGTAAAATACGTGAAAGTAATCAGGATACTTTCCGATAATAATCCCACACATGAAAATACTGTACACTGCCAAAGCGTAGTAGTATTTTTCTGTAGCTGAAGCCGTGACCAAGTCGATCAGTCTTGAGTTGAAATTTTCAAGTTTCAATACAAATGCCTGTTTGATTTTGATTAGATCTTCGTTGTCACTTAGTTGATCCTTCAACTGCCGTGTGGCCATATCTTTAATTCTGCGTGTGTTACTCTTAATTTTATTGTATCTTTTTGAAACGCTTTTTGTTTTCGTCCCTAAAGGGTCTAGAAGCGGGAAAACTGTCACGCTTTCTGATCGCGGTAGTTCTGAGACATCGTCACTTGTCTCCATGTCGAATGATGCAAGGATCCATCGTATATGGAAGCTTTACCAAGCCTATATGACCTCCAATAATTTTTTTTCTCTAGAGGAATAGATGAGACAAAGAATCTCTTTCATTGTGGCGCTTCTTCCTGTGAATTCCTCCATTATTATCGTCTGTTGCATCGGGTTGGCTCTAGCTATTAGCGACAATGGTCTATGAAAACAAAAATGCTCTTCTACGTGGAGGCCAATTATAGGAATAATAATTTCTCAACAAGAATATATCAACAAATCAACAAGTCAACACTAGAGACAAGTAATAAAATCCGTTCTCTTGTGCTGCGTATTTACGAGTGTTCAAGAATAAGGTTATTCGAGATGAGTAGCTACTGCAGGCATTGCTCGAGACACAGTAGAAAAGTAGGCATTGTTCACCTCGTACCACCATCTCTACACATCGATCCTTTTGTATTGCGCGCTCTCTTTGCCGAATCCAGTATGATGCAGGATTTGAGCAAATATTATGCACGAGCTACAGAGTGCATCAAGGGAAATGAGCAAATTTCAAACGACTAGAAAAGGCTGGAAAAAGCTCATTCAATCGTTTTAGTTTCCCTAATTTAATGGATCACTCTATGCATATGACCTCTGCTATGTCAGACGCGATGGATATGGCTTCGTCTGCCATGGACATGGCATCCTCCACTATGGACATGGCATCTTCTACAATGACCGCGACCTCTTCCACTATGAGCATGGCTTCCTCTACTATGGCTTCCCATACGATGAACATGGCCTCCGCCACTTCTACAGCCGAAATGGGGATGGACATGGGAAGCCATATGGGCATGAACATGTACCTCACCTCCGCGTACCACAACTACCCAGTACTTTTCAAAACGTTACATGCTTCAAGCGCAGGCGCTGCGTTTGGTATCTTTTGTATTTTATTTTTTGGTGGAATGGCTTTCAGAGGTTTGTTCTTCTTCAGCGCATATCTTGAACAAAAAGTATTCCATAATTACAACAATGCTGTTATAATTCAAGAAGTGGAAAACTGTGCCTGTGACCCAGAAAAGGAGTCAGAATCTCAATTGCAATTCGGGAAAGGGTCAGCCTTAAGCCTGCTTTTCCCAACCAGTTTTGCCCAGGTCTGGCAGGACTGTATTAGACTAATTATCGCATTTGTCATAGCAATGATAGGTTACGCGCTCATGCTTGCCACAATGAGTTTTGTTCTCCTATATTTCTTTGCTGTTTGCCTTGGGCTAGCATTCGGGGAGGTGTTTTTCAACAGGCTATCCATCGTGACAGGGATCAACAGAAATAGCTCCTCGGTGGCTTCACACCACTAGATGTAATATAGAATCTAATGTATATGTTTGTCGTATTTATTGACAAAATCGATCGAAGCCATCGTCTGCCACTTCCTTGATCTATCATTTATGTTTACAGAAATGGACTTACTGGCATGTAGAACAACTCGAATAATATATTTCAACTGCACAACTACTGCTTTTCCTCGTCATCCTCAATAGGCAAGGACTCTAGCTTCTCCGCCAAAGTGCTCAACTCAGTTGCCACATTCCTATGATAGTTGAGTTGAATCTTTGTCAACACTTTAAGCAAGTTAATGCTTTCTACCGGGCTGATGAGTTTCTTCATAGATTCCACAGCCAGCTCTGTAGCATTAACCAGGTCGTCTTCAGCCTCTTCGAGTTTCTGGTTCAGCGGCTCCGGGATCTCAGCACTCTCATCACCTTTGGTGGCTGCTTTGATCTCCGATCTCAGATAGTCAAAGTTTAATCTAGAGTCCTCAACTTTGCTTCTCACGTTGTCTGTCTGCTTGAATTGGGTGATGAGAATATCGGAAATCTTTCCATTCACTTCGGCAATGATAAGCTTGTCCTGCTCAAGCCTTTCGTCTCCAACCTTGAATTGAAGCTCAGAAACTTGGATTAAGGCATCCACTAACGAAGTAGAAACATTGGCACTCCTCAAAGTCTCACTGTTGCCAGAACACACTTTTGCAAAAGAGTGGGCAAAAGTCTTAGGATAGTGTTTCTCCGAAGACGAAGAGGTCAATACGGCTTCAGCCTCAGCGGTAGTCGTAGCTTGAGACAGACCATGGAACTTTTCAGTAACAGTCTTTGTCACATCAAAGATGGATTCTTTCAAGTTTGGAGGATAGTCGTAACTCTCAATCTCATATTGTTGAGTGATGCTCAGAGTTTTCTTGTAGAAAACACGCAAAGCATCCACTTTGCGCTCGAGCTCAATGTACTCCTTTGGTAATTCAGAGATGTCCTCGATGCCACCAAATCTCTCCTGCAAAGAACGGGTGGTGCGTTTGAAGTACGGCGTCAAGCTCTCATTCAATTGGCCAGCACCTTTCAAAGACTGTTGTAGTCCTTCTTGGAATTGTTGAGAAATGGTTTGAGAAGTGTGCTGCAGTTGCTCCTGCAAGCTTTGAAGGTTTGGAAATTTAAAAGACATGTCGTCCGAGGCGCCTTCCAGTATATATATATAATATGAGTCGTGCAGTGCATCCATTACAACCTGGCCAATCTGAAGGGGCTTCTTAGTTGAGTTTCAACGTTGTCTTTTCTGCCTCGTTTAGGTCCTAAACTATCAAATAGACACAGTTTAGTGTGTTAAAGAAAGAAACCATGCCTATATGCCTTGTATCTAGTTACCTTTACCATTGAGTGGATATGTCCATATTATAACGATTAAGAATACAGGCATACTGACAGAAACATCATAAGGAAATAAAAAATTCAACTCGTCAACGTCATTATTGATCCCATTCAAGTTGTAGCTCTTTCTTTCGCAGACTTCCCTTTAACGTGCTTCATGGAGAAAGGTCTTCCTTTAGAAGCAGTCTTTTGGAGTCTTTTGCGCTCGACATCAATAAAAGGACCGGTTCTATCCTTTTGGGTATGAAGGGCAGCAGCAGCAGCTGTAGCAGCCAAGTCAATTCGAGTATTCTGCTCCGGCTCAGGTTGACGTTCATTGATCAGTCTTTGCGCTAACCTTTGCTCTGATTCCCCGATCACATACGCATTTTGCAATTGCTGACTTCTCATCGATTCCAAACGAAGTTGATTGGCAATCATTTTGTCCTCCAATCTCTCCCAATCAGCCAAACGTCTCAAATCTCTCCACCTAGGCTCAGTAACTTGATACTGATTCTCCGCATAGTTTTTCTTGATTTCTTGTGAAAGCCTTCTTTTGTGGTAACCAGCACGATGCAGGAGCTGGGCCTCATAAGTCTTTTCTGAAGCCACCAATCGCTTGTAATTGGCAGCCTCCTCTTCTGCCTGTGTCATTTTCCGTAGTTTCTCGGCTTCCAAGCTTTTGGATATTTCCTCATTCTCAGCATCTTTCAAAATATGACGATGACGTACATGCTCTTGATTTTCGAGGCGATGAAGCTCATCTTCATGTCTGAGCTTCAAAGTTCGGAAATTCGCCTCATTAGCATTTTGAACCTCATCCAATATCTTTTTGTTGAGCATATGTTTATTTCTTTCCGTCATGCGATGATGTTCCTCTTCAGCCTCCACCAAGTGTTCCTGTTCATCGAGATGAGCCAACTCTTTCTGCTTTTCAAGTACCGCCTCTTCTAGTCGCGATCTCTTATTGTTCAGATCAACAACCACCCGGCGTACCGTCTCCTCATCGTTATGGAGCTCTGCCACATCATGCTCACTTAGGTGTAATTGTTCAACAAGGTTTCTATTATGCGCAGAAGGCATCACCCCTACAATGTGTTGACCTGAGGTGTTTTTCAAGTAATACTCGTAATTATGGTTATCCAAATCTTGCAGAGTTTGACGATTATGATAGAAGCTTGCGGTACCGGTGATGTCCATCTTCTGTAGTTCTTGTTCAGCGGCAATTTGTTGGTTCTTCAGCGACTCAAGTTCCATCAATTTCTGTTCTTTCAACGCACCAATCGTACTGTGGATCAATTTATCTTGATGCTCAAACGCAACATCGTGATTCTCTTGTGTAGTAGTTTGAACCTCTTCATTCAATGCAGCTTCAGTGCCCAGCACGCCCTCTGCATGCTTCACAGACGCAGTGCTCGCCATTCCTGGAGTTACGGAATTGGGTGGATTAATCGACTGATCCTCCGCATCTCTTGTCTCTCTCATCGCATCCGGAGCTTCTCGCTTGATTAAAGACAGCTCGTTTTTTGATGTATCCATTGCTTGCCCAGCTGGCCTGCCAGCAATTCTTTCGTTGGTTTCAATATCAGGCACAGACGACTTCTTCCTGTGAAACCCACCAAACGACTTTCTGCGGGTTCTAGGTTCTCCTTCGTTACTCGAAAGAGAATGCCTCCTCCACCATTTTCTCGCGTTGGTGACCAAATTTGACTTTTCCCGCAAAGGTTCCACTTCACCACCATAGGTGTCATTGCGCACGAAATCAGACGGCGACCGAGGGACAGTTTCATCATTGTTTTCTTCGCTCAGTGATGGCTTTACCGCCAAAATTGGAGCCTGTGTAACCTCTAACGATTCAATAGCCATGATGGTTTGCTACTACCCTGCACCTCTTGATATACATATATGTAAAGCAACTCTAATCCGTCATTGCTCACCGGGACTCGCACCTTCACTTGCATTTGCGAAATAAGCGGGCACATAATCAACGTCGTAATCAGGCGTGTGGTGAGGAGAATCGTCGGTGAAATTCGGTTCCGAGGGTAAAAGTGCTTCTGTATGCAGCCGGTTTGACGTTTTCTCATCTCGGGGCGAATGTGCTTCCTGGTCAAAGCCCGGGATCGGAGGAGGAGAAAGATGGTCGTAGGGTGGGGTATCGGGCAATTGATGGTCTCCTGGCGAATCTGTAGCGATTGGAGAGGATGACGAGTAATGTGAATCTATTTCATTTCTTCTCGACCTTCTTTTTGTTTTCCGTCGTTCAGTTCCAATTACCACCTCTGTAGTTAGTGATAGAACATTCTTCATCCGCTTTAATTTGTCGACATTGAATATGTTTCCAGGGCTTGCATTATTGAAAGCGGGTTGTTTGACATTTGGTTCCTCTTCAGGTAGCTGAAACCTGATCCCACGCTGAATATTGACATCGTGGGGTTTGTTTTGGGCATTTAAAGTAACGAGACTCTGATCGTCAAAACCCTTGTCAAGTGACTGCGAATTTTGAGACATCCCTTTAGAATTGGAGCAATTGACCAGCACCTCTATATAATACTGAAACGACACTAGTTCACACCCGACAATAGTGGGGAATACGTCGCTTGGTATCCTCAGATTAGTGGAAGCTTCGCATATCAGAGTTTGAGGGTTGACCACGAGGGGTAAAATGCATTGACTGAGATCCTTTCGGAATGATTGTATCGCCCCCACGGGACCAAAATCCAGCCGACATATCCTCAGAAAAGTGATTATTATGCCGTTAGTATTGGTCATCTTTTTAACATGATGCAGTTTTATATTGATCGGTATCGTTTCACCCCTCAGATACCCGGATTCGGGGATTCTCACTATGAGCTTGATCTTTGGGTCACTTTTTGAGGCAATGCCGTTTTCCACACTAGTAGGCGATGTTTCGTCTGTACCGTGGTCTCGCCTCCGGGATTGTTGGTCTTGTGAAGTGGTCGATGAGGTGGAATTGATGGTCGACGATGATGACATCGTTTTCATCAGTCGTCTTGACGGCACACTGACGATGAGAGTTTTCGGTTTCAGTTTTGGCAATTTGCACACATTAATGGGCCGTAGCACATTGACGTATTTCTCACATTCCATTATTGGATTCTGCAAACCTTGTAATTTTACCAGACGTTGTTTGCCATTCAACTCTTGGGCGCCATCCAGGTTCTCCTCGAGCTGACTTTCCAGCATGTTCTGTTCGCTCGAATCCGATAGAGTAGCTTTGAAAGAGTAGATTATAGATCCCTTTTCAAACGATAAACTGGTAAAGACATTCTCCTTGGGCAAAGTTACCACAAAGGGGAACCGATGTTCCCCCTTGGTTAATCCGTTCTGGATTGTTTCAACATCCACCTCCTCTATTTCTCCACCATAGATACAGATGGCCCGCGTGAACAACGCCATTTTCCTGCTATTTCGAAGCGTTGACGGATTGTTGCTAGACTTGATCTTGGCGGTGCCCATCACCACCAAATTTACTGACACGTTCGCCATATTACGTTTCAAAAGCAGTACAATCTCGCCTGAGATCTTTTCCGAAGGTTTATAAATCCTATGTGGTTCATCCAATGTAATGTAAAAATCTTCCACGTTTCCGAAATTGACTCGAAGTGACCTGACCACCTGATTATTGAGTACCTTTGTTTTGTTCAAGGGAAATATTCGCTTTACTGCTCGTCTCATCCAGGCATGCAGTTGTCTCGAAGACGCTGGTGTTCGTTATTACGACAGGAGGTATTGATAACGCCCGCGAACCGAATGCTTAACTTTGCATGAACACGCATACACCGTGTGAGGATTTACTGACATGATATGTTTGCACGAAAAAATAATGATGAAGATGAATACATGTGATCAAACAATAATTTCTCTAGAGTCAAAGTGTTACTCAAATCTTTTGGGGAGGCTCAGAGAAAGGAAGTCCGGGTAAGTTCCATC
>PPLB01006406.1:0-12378 GCA_003706365.1 Citeromyces siamensis
ACAGTTGTTTCCTGTTAATGATCCTATGTTTTAACAATACCTGCAAACTGTGATGAACTTGTAACGAATACAATTGGAAACAACTGGATTTTCATTAGTGAATGCATACAGAGGACTACCCTACAGTTCTAGAAAATCCAATTTTAATGGCAGAAACATGGATCACTGGGAAATTGAAAGATCAGATCGAGTTAATCTTTTAGCAAGAATGGTGTCAGTGAAGCATATAAAAAAAGACAAGACTTATATTTCCGAGTGCATATCGAATCTTCTGATTTTACTTGAGTGCAAAATGGAATCATGGAAATGACATACTCCGCTTATATATCGTGCACAATTTTGGCGAGGTCATATTTTGAGCAATATTGCAAAGACGTAGGTTTCCCTTTTCCCGTTTATTGAGGAAAACAATCGAAGCAAATGTAACTCGGCAATAAAAGATACGATCGACAGGATAAATCGTAGAAATCGACCCAGCGAAAGCACCTGAAGGCTTGCTATTCAGGTTTTATCATGGTCGATTTGTGATTATCATTTCGAAGAAAAAAATGTATGGATATCGAAATCAAAAGATAATGGCACGAGTTTATAAACAGTTGTAACTGGGACAACTACACGACCGAGTCAGGATTGGTGATCTTCATCGACTTTGGCCTGAGAATATCTCGTTCTGCTCGTTTATCAAACAACTTGGAAGTCATGCATCGTTTTAGGCGAATAGAGTCTGCTCATAGATAACACTTTGTAAACCACTTGGCTCGCATGCATGCTCCTGCATGGAAAACACGGTCAAAACATCATTATGCATATCGATGCGTCGTGAGGCATCAATTCGAAACCAGAAAATGAGATTTCCGGAGACTGAGAAAATTTTGCCCAATTCAATCCGAGTTCTCCACTATGTTTGCGTCAACGATGACAGCGATATCGTACTGAACAGAGGATATGGCAGCGATTGAAGATGTTACAATGGGTTTCCCCATCACGCCATTCAGGGAACAACGGCCCGCTCGCTCTTGGCTGAAAGGAGAATCCAGCCAAAGACAAATGTTGTCCCCCACTAGAAGATCCAGATGTCGACTCATGCATGCAGTAAGTAGTTTCGTAATTTATGCACAACTTCTTGACTATTCTCCTAATTCTCCCAAAGCATCTGCATGCATGCATACGACAACCGGAATCGTAGTATTAGAAATGCCTTATAAATAAACTAAATGTAATATGACGGAGAATTCTTCCTTGAAGCGGGCGGGCTCGGGAGCCACGTCTTGTGCGGACTCGGAAGAGGCGACATGTGGGAGTAAACGGTGCATGTAGAAACGTTTGCCTGGTCAAAGATGGAGCTGTGGTCGTCGTCGTCCTCTTCGTCGGCCGCGCTGAATTTCTCGAGCGACGCATAGAGTAAATGGCACTTGGAGAGAAAGTCTTGGAGAACCGGGTTTGCAAAAGAGTTTGCGCACGTTGGAGTGGCTGTAAGAAAAGCGTTCAACACCCTGAGGGTGGTTTCGTGGTCTGGAGGTGGCAGCGAGAGCGGGTTCCCACGTGTAGAGGTTGGAAAGACCTTTTTCATTATATGCACGATGGAGCTGGCCACATGAGCCGGGTGTGTGTCGATGAGATCGGAGGCGTACGAGGATGCGTCGATGGCGAACTGCTCGATATCCACGAGTTTCTTGTACTCCGGGTCGAGAGCGTCGACCATTGTCTGCTTGTCCGGGACGGAGAGGACCCAGTTGTGGATGTTGGGTGTTGTCACGTCCCACTTGAGCGTATCGAGGATGTGTCTCTCCATCTGGACGAACATGCCTTCGTCGTAGTTGCACGACGAGCCGCACAAGATGCACAGCTCGCGCAGACGCGGGATTCTCGACCTCACGGTCGGGTTGATGTGTCTGCCGGCGATCGGGCACGACGCGGAGGAGATGGAGTGGTTGCAACCGCCGTCCACTTTTGCAGAGAGCCACAGGCAGGTGGCCGCCATGAGCTGAGCCTGGTCCAGCAGGACTATTCTCTTGGAGCAGTACCGGTCGAGAAGCCTCACCGATTTGTAGAAAAGGTGCGGACACACTTTTGTGCGCTTGCACACTTTGAACAGAAAGTCCAGCAGTGGTTCTCTGAGCTTGGCTGTGAGTTGCGGTTGTTGGCTGATGAGGTTTACGTCTGGTTTGACGCGGGAGGCGAGTTCGAACATCGACTTTGACACTTCGTCCCGGTACTCGTCCACCGTGTGCTGATGGATGAGGGTCTCTTTGTGGACGAGGTGCACCGGGTACGGTTGTGGGTTGTGTTTGAAATCCATAGCGAAAGAATGGGCCTCGGCCGATTTAGGAGGGTGGGGATTTCTTATATAGCGTCGAGGACTCGGTACGCACGATTCCTTTCGAAGGGGCATCCCATGCAAGATGCTGCACGATCCGACGCGAGTACAAAGGTGTTTTCGACGCGGCCGTATGCACCGCGACGCGTGCGTCATGCACCTCTCGACGCGGGTCGCGTTCCCATGCAGGAGATCGGGTTCATTTTACAAAAACACCACCAACGCGTTACGCGATAAATGTGGGAACAAGATGTGACAGACACCTCGCTGCGCTTGTCCACTCCATCCAGACGCGGTCTGTTCCACCGTGCCATCAGCTCTATATTTGGTTCTCCCTCAGAGAAGAGCGTCGCTTTCCATGACGACGGGTACGACAGCGACAGGATGATCGATGAGACCGAGGAGCTGATGAGGCAGCAGAATCTTCGTGGCAGTTCTCTCTTTCCCGGTGGAGCCGTTTCGTACCCGGCAGCCTTGCCCAGAACGTGCGATGAGAATAGGAGTTTAGACGAGACGAATCTGTGTTCGAGTCTGGAAGACGTGTCTCGGAGACTGCGCCAGAACAACGTCAACCTCGAGAGTCTACTGGCTCAGGTAAAGGGCCTCAAAATGGTGGACCAGTCACGCGAGGCCGAGTGTGTGCCGCGGACAAAATACCTCCAGCTGCGCAGCGAGTTCATCAGCGAGCTGTCCAACTGCAGCAGGTTTTACGACTCTTTCCACCGGCTCGTGCTGAAGTATCGGCAGGCGAAAGAGGAACTCAAACTGCGGTCTGCACGAGATGGCGAAAACGAGCAACTCCATGCAGACAATAAATCCCTTCACGACGAAGTGAGCCGGCTGAAGAGTGAGTCAACTTTGCAGAAAGTGCAGATTGAGCAGCAGCAGCGCAGAATTTCCCAGTTGGAGTCGTTTTCCGACCCGACTGATGATTCGTTGAGGTCCCTCGAGTCAAAGTATAAAGTGAGGTGACTGCACGAGTACGAATTGCCGCAGAAGCTTCATTTAGATCGTCCAGCCGTGTGCATACGTCCAGAGCTAACAAGTTGGGAATCTTGAGTATGCCACTTTACGCGTAAGAGCCGAATGCTGTATTGCCACAGTGAAGGCTAAACGGATAAACAGCTCCGCAGTCTAGTGGTTTCTTTTGTCACAAGAACCCTTCTGTATTTTGATGGCAGAATCAATTGAAACACATATCAACAAGTAGACATGCCTCTGTTTCTGAAAAACAACGTGTACTATGCCCATGAACAAGTCGAAGGTGCTCGAACACAATTTCTCCCATGTCCAGATCGCGGGTTTTTTCATACTCATTGGAGAACAAACTTTCATAAATGCATGCCAGAATGTTTTGTTCTTGCTTTGAAGAAAATGCCACCCGAGACTCAAAAGATGGCACGATGCCTTCTCAGTGATGGCAACCATAGAGAATAAATTCACAGTTTTACGTGTTGTTCCCTCCAAGCTGTCATCCGACAAAATACCAGACTTATGCAAAAGTCGTCAATGTGGTACTCTGATCGACAGTGGTGCTTTCATCGAATAGAACAACTGCAGATGATATCCTTTAGTGGATGAGGCTGTAAAGAGTGGAAAGTCCCAATAGTATCACTGGGGTATTTGTGAACACCAGAGCTTTTTGTTTCGAAACCAGAGACCATTCCATCACGGAAATCTCCCTCCAAAGACCTCACCAATCTCAGAATAATGGATAGGCGTGGTCTGCGAATGACGGTAACGACGACGGCCAAATAATATCTGTAAATGTTTCCTTTGGATACATGAATTGATTTTGAGAGAGTAATCTTCCGTCGTACTACTTTCACAGCTTCGAAAGGAAATTTTATTCGACAGTGAATAAGTCCATAATACCATGAGTTAAATGAAGCAGAGAGGACAATTTGCATATACATTTCAGAATGCTTAATCAGTATTCATGGACGCCTTGGGATCATTCAGTAATGAGAAACTTGAACTCCCATGACTGTGATGAGAATAATTTTGACGAGACGTTTTGTCGAAATCTGCACTACAATGCATTGTATAACGCAAATCTGTTCAAGACTGATGATGCACTCAAGTATTATTGGCATTGGATCTATTTTGAGTACAATCGTTGTATAAATACGTAGTCCAACCATCCGTAAAGGGTGGGGGAAAATGAACTCGTCAATAAACCAACGTGGTGCGAATTCTGTGGACTTCAGCTTCGACTACTCCAAAAACTACGCTAAAGGAGCCATCGTCCTGGAAACGAAGGAAGACCACGCGACATCGAAAACACAAAAGGGTGAGAAACCGTTCACTGGAAAGTGCTACCTTTACAAAAACGCGGCCACCAGGCCTCCGAATGCACATCGGCAAAATCCGAGTCGGAGCTATGGCTGGAGTTTATATCGACTCTGGTGCTGCGAGGAGTGTTACTGCTGATAAATCATTCATCCATGGCTATAGCGGTGTATTGCATCAAAACGATACTGAGGTCGATTTGTGTGGGCCAACTGGAGAGACGGTCGAGATTTCTGGGAAAGGATTCCTTCGGAAGATTGAGGTACTTTATTAAGTTTGAAAGACTTGGTAGATCGAAGGTGTGAACTTCTGACTCAACCAAGGAAACTTATCCTTTAAATTTATCATTCAAAGGCAAGATCTTGGCAATCCAGAAATCTTCGGAACGCAAACCACATGTTAACGCGTTACACGAACGTTCGGGACACGTACCGTGCTCCATACTCAAGGAAACAATCGCTGAATGTCTCATAGAATGAGCACAAGTAAAAGACCTGGGCGACTCCCCTTGTGATGCATCTGGTAAGGTCTCTCTAGCGTCAATGCTTTCGTATTTGTTCTATCTAGTTTATATATATGCTTGTGCGTGACTGTTATAATGGTCACGTGCAGAGGTTGGGGGTTAGAGGGCATCCTGGCTAGTGGTACCTGACATCCCCCAAGGTTGCTCTCTAAGCCCAGAAGAGTTAATTAGGAAGGGTATGCAGACGCGCATAAGTGCCAAATAGATCGCTAGCAGTGTTTTTGAGTTGGGATGCGCGAACCCATTGTTCTGTTCCATCTACAAATTTCACGAGCATTGACCTTTTGTTTTCTTCTGATGCGCTAAGATTTCGGTGATCTCCATTTCTTCTGTACCATCTTGGTATCTTCTGTATACAACGGGAGTGGATGGTGCTGTAATGGTGTCAGCCGGGCTCCTTGGAGTTGACCGAAGTTGACTCACATGGAATACGTTGCTGGTATGGGAAGAGGGGGGAAGTTCTAACAGTTCAAGTCCGACAGTTTTTCGGAGATACGGAATGGTCCTCTGAGCTTTGGGACAAGCTGTATTGCTGGAATTGTGGAGAAGACAGAATTGTCGACAAATACCGCATCACCAACAGAAAGCGGAACAGACTTGTGCTTAGCATCGAAATACTCTTTGTATTTCTGACGAGTATGCTCTAAAGCATGTCGAGCTATACTCAGCGTCCTCCCCAGTCGCTCAGTGAGAGAAAAGGCTTCTGGTAACGCAGGGAATTGGATATCATGTGGATGATTGGGAATGTATCGGATGTCAGCTTCGAAGGGTGAAAGACCCTGTAAACTGGTGGAGGGAACTGAATTACTCTCCAGGTGTAAGAGATTTAGCCAGTCGTGATTATTGCCGACATAACAATTTTCCAAAAGTGCATTAAACCTTTCTGCCTTTCCATTTGATTGCTGATGGTGATTAACTCCAAGATAAGTCTCAACTCCCACGCTGGCTAGAACCTGTTGGTACTGGGCCCCCTGTCACTTTACCTTGGGGAACCCATGCAACCGAAATATCTGATATCAAAAGATGCAAAAGACCGTGTGTAGTGAGAGAGCTCTGCGTTGGAAGAAAATGACATCGGCTAGTCAGTTTATCGACAACTGTGAGTATCGCAACGTACGAAACAGGTGGTTGATGCGGATCTGTCGTCGGAGGCAGTCCTGTTATCAAATCGGTTAACACCGTTGTTGTGGAATTTCCGTGAGTTCTAAACCTTGCGGCAAATGAGAACGTGGATTAACCTGATGACACGTATGGCAACTAGCCACGTAATCGGAGATGATTTGTGTGAGTCTAGGAAAATGGTATTTTGCTCGGACTCGGTATAACATTCGGCGAGTGCCGATGCACACCTCACCTTTCGAGAATGCTCTTTCAGGAATACATAGTCGGTTGTCAAAATACAATAGCTTGTTAGTCACTTGATAATGTTCGATGCTTTCTCTGGCTAGACGGCGGATAATAGGGCCGAATTTGGGATCATCCTCGTAATACTCGCTCAATTTTTTGTGTTCAGGTTTGTAGACTCATAAGTTTTCTTTTCCCGTTGATCGGCTGGCGTGTCGGCTGAGGTGATCAGCAATAACATTTTCGCCACCACTAATGTGGTGAATACCAACGTTGATGTTTGGGACTCAGGGCTAGTTTGTCGTTGATGAAAATGTCTTGATGCTGCTTTGATCTGTATAGAGATCAACACGCCGACCATCGAGGTAAAACTGAAATCGCTCGAGTGCGTATAAGACTCCAAAGATTTCCTTCTCGTGAATGTCCCAGTTGCGTTTTCGAGAATATCCTATGTGCCTAAGAACACTTTGATGTCAATCTTGGCCTGAACTGAGGTTTCGTGAGGGCCTATTCCATTGCCGGAGATGGTGTGACCTACCCATAACTTTCTCTCGAAAGAAGGTACACTTCTCTAGATGAAGTTTCAGCTGATGTTTTTCCGGCACGTTCTAGCTCCTGGGCATGAATTGTAGGATCTTTCGACCCTAGCAGAAGCAAGTCTTCCATATACTGTCGGATATTTCTCAATCCCTTTTTCGTAAAGAGAAGGTTACTTAGGAACGTGGAAAGCACTTGTGGTGCTTCACATACGCCGAAGGGCAAAACCCTGAACTGAAATTTTCCTCTCGGAGTTAATTCTCTCATTCTAGCGTGAATTCAAAGAAGATTGTACCCACTTGTAAGGTCCAGTGTGCTGTAGAAGAAGTTGTTCAAGTTGGCACTCCTTCCCATTGTGGTAGCGACGCCGGTGTACGAACCGTAGCTCTATTCAAGGATCTGTAATCTATCACCCTTCTGAGTTTATGGGACCGAGGATTCGGTACAACCATGGGGACGCTGTATTTGGCATGATTAGATGGCTCTATCAGGCCGGCGTCGAGGAGACGTTCTATTTCGCTGTCAATAAAATCCTTGTGAACCTGGTTATATTTAGGACGTGGGCGACAAGGTAAGGAATCATATAAGGACAGGTCAACGTTGATCTCGTAATCAGTGGACCTAGCAGGTGGTAGATGAGTCACGGGTTTGAAGAGCTGGTGGTGCTTATTGAGCACTTCTTTTATAGCTTGAGGGCACTCTAATTCGGCGATTTGCTCATTAACGGTTAGTTCTTTGTCTTTGGTGCCTTTGTGAATCACTGTAGTGGTTGTACAACCGGAAATTTTAATTCAAGTTTGAACGTGGACATGAAATTGGTCCCCAATACTACGTCGCTGCTTAGATCACGTAAGACGCAAAACGTATAGTGGAATTGGTGTGTTTTCCCTTCATGATCGAACAACAGCGTCTGTGCTGAACAAATCAAAGTAGGCTAGTTGCAATACCTTCCTAGTTGTCGACTGAAAATCAGTGATGCTGATAGCAACAGGCATTTTGATCAAGGCCTGAAAACTTTCTTTACGAAGGTTGCGCAGCTCGACGGATCTTGTACTTTTGTCTGCCATTCTGAGCCATTGCACAAATTGTAAGACTGAGGTACAGTTGGTAATGGTAGAGGCATGCTCCTGTAGAAAACCGATAGAAAATTCGTCTGTGGCTGCGGAGATCAAGGCATGAACAAGTTGTGGACCATCATAAGGTTTTCCTTGGATGTCCTTCAGCAGCCTTTTGCATAACTCCTCTCGGTCATAAAACAAGGAAAATGTCGCTTTGATGGAATATTTTGGAACATCAGTCGCATTATTAAGTGGAACCACCATGGAGTTGTTTTGTTGTAAGAACTGACTGAGAATCTTCGGGTTGTCTCTCAGCAAATCAAATACTTGGTGAACTGGGTCAGGTGGGTTTGATGGTAGTTGTTCTGACATAGTATCAATTATCAATAGTGTAGAAAGACCGGTTGTTTACGACCTCCATGTAAGGTCTCTCTAGCGTCAATGCGTTCTTATTTGTTCTATCTAGTTTACATATAAGCTTGTGCATGACTGTTAATAATGGTCATGTGCAGAGGTTGGGGGTTAGAGGGCATCCTGGCTAGTGGTAGCTGACACATACACCTTTGATTTCACGGGCTTTAGTTCCGTTTACTTTATTAATGGAAAAAACGAAGTGCAGATACGTTTAGGACGTATGCTATGTGTCTCCGCCAGTTTGATAAGCCCGTTCGTATTCTCATCTCGGATAATGGAACTGAGTTTCGCAACCCCAATATTGCAAGGAACAAGGAATCAAGCAGATTTATACGTCTACCTACACCCCAAGTTCCAACGGCGTCAGCAAGAGGAAAAATCTGACGATTGCTGCTGACGTCAGAACACCCTTAACGGTAGACTGAGCGTGAAATTTTGGTGGAATGCTAGGTGATAGTGCATACCACTTTGAGTGGAAGGATTCCCAACCATAAACATTTGCGCCCATTTGGATGCAAAGTCAGTGTCACATCAAAATATCGGCAACGGGCTAGCCACGGCATATATCTGATGCCGAGCAATGATACCTATGGTTATGTCACATACATTCCCGAAACTAAGGAGTTTTCGGACACAAAACATGTCAAGTTCCATAAAATCATGTACTATCAGCCATCTCAGGAGCCCATACGTCTAGAACTTGATGGTCGAGTTGATGACTCGACTACTAATCAAATTGACAACGAACGGCGTATAAGCGTGACACACAATGTGATTCCGGACCAAACGAGTCACCCTCTGCATCTTTCAGGGAACACTGCCCTGAAAATCCACTAAGAGAATCGCATGAAAGTTCCACATTACAGAATGGTACGTTTCCAATTGGTGTTGGGATGGTCCAGATCCCCGGACATCTTCTCAGCCTTCGACGACTGTCAACTCAACAGACGTTACTGAGAACAATAACGTTGCTGGACCGAGCGATGACGTGAACTATGATGGTGTGGGTGTGCAAGAAAATGACAAGGGTGTTGAGGTTGCGAGGATAAATCACATATTCTGGAACAAGGGAAAGTCACATGGGTTCCAATGATCCCTCAGAGAATGTTGGTCATTCGAGTTCCCCTGATACCACACTGGATGTAAGTCATTCGGGTGTGCAGGCAAATACTGAACAGGATCAAGGTTTGGAAAAGAATCACGATACTAAAGCCTGTCTACATGATGTGAGTCATCATGATCAAGAAATTGACGCTCTTACGGAAGTGGACTCAACTACTTCAACGAATGAAGAAAAGGATTCTCATCAACTACAATCTGGTGAATGTGAACAGAGTCACTTTGCTCAGATTCCCAAGACACTGAAGAACGATCTAGTTGGAGCGCCTACCAGAATCCGTATGTCAGACGAACGCGTTCCTCAACGGACCAGGAAGAGAAACAGGTCGGATAGTTGGACCCACAAAGAGAAAAGAGCACGTATGCGAATCAGTTTTATCAAAGGTCAACCTAATGATTGTGGACATCTTAGTGATTGCCATGCTCTTACATTGCCTAAGTCATTCAACGCGGCAATGGCGTCAGGTGAACATGTTCAATGGCAGGAGTTACAAGGGGCGCCTTGTAGCTAGAGGCGACGTCCAGAATGCTTCCACCTATTCTGAAACGTTCTCACGGACACTCCCCTTTGAGCTTTTGCGCCTCTGCCTATGCCTTGCCGTGGAAAACAATTGGATGATGAGGCAGCTAGATATAAAGGCCGCTTTTCTTCATTCAAAAATTGATTCGGAGCTTTATTTGATAAAACCAGAGGGATTGGATGTTGATGCAAAGCCTAAATCCAACGAAAAAGTTCTTTAACGTTTGCGCAAAGGACTCTATGGTTTGAAACAGGCAGGCAGACTCTGGGCCAATTCGCTATATCTAATGTCTGAAGGTTTTGAGTAGTCACACAACACCGTCTCGTTTCAAAAAGACTGATTCTGCGGGAAACTTGATGGGATTGGTAGCCATATTTGTGGACCACGTGCTGCTGCTGGGCCCAACTGCTGAATCTCTCGAACTAAAAGACTTTACGAGCAAATTTTCCACTCGTGAAATTGATTCAATCTCAGTTACCAACTCTAAGACTGAGGGGGTTGATTCTCGAGACACGGATAAATGGTGAATTGAAAATCTGCAAACCATCTTACATAGAGGAACTGCAGAGGCAAACGAACATCAAGGTCTATAGAGGGGGACACCGATCAGTCCGAATTATTACATCCGACCTGAAAATGCTACACCTCCTGAACTCACTGCGGATGAATATGAGAAGGAGGTCATCGAGATGCAAAAACAAACTGAAACATTGATGTACTTGGCTGTAACAGTCAGCAATATCTCGCCAAATTCACAGGATATCCACACCCAGAGATTAAGGAAAAGATAATACAAGTCTTTTCATATTTGTTTTCAACGACACATTTGGGTATTGTATTTTCGAAGGATACTCAGCCGCCAAAAAGATTCATGTTCTACGTGGATTCAGATTATAACAGTGAGCCGATTTCGAGAAGATCGCAGAATGCGTACGTATGCAAACGCATGACAACTCTATTGGCTGACACAAGCCATCAGGTTCCTGAGGATGTGGAGGTACCATTATTTTGTGTTGACAATATGTCTGCCATTCAAACAGCTACCAGGTTTCCATGCACGGACAAAACATTTCGACGAAAAATTCCACGTGATACGTGATCGTCTGGCGGATAAGAAAATCAAAGTCAAGTTCCTCAGTGGAAAGGATCAAATAGCTGACTTGTTAACGAAGCCAGTTCAACCTCGTGCTAAAGAGGCTACGACCATTTCTGGTCGTGTAAGGTAGGGTATACAACTCTTTGTCAGTCGAAAACGGTTATACAACGATTGTGGGGGTTGTGTCGAAATCTGCACTCATGGTATGACGCAAATCTATTCAAGACTTCACATATGTACCTGGTGATGATGGTCACCACGCCGCTCATGTATTGTTGGCATTGGATCTATTTTTAGTGCCATCGTTGTATAAATACGTAGTCCAACCATCCGTAAAGATTGCGGGAAAAATGAACTCGTCAATAAACCAACACTTTTCAGTGTGATCTCCATGCAAGCGTACTTTATCGGCCACCAATTCATCCCGGGTTGTGGACAGCTTATGGTTGGAAAGTAGAACGTGGGGTCGCTCACTTTATTATTGTGTTATAAACACAGAAGTGGCTCGAATATCGCGTATGATATAATGTGCATGTCCACGCTCCCCTGAGCCACTGCGGTCTACAAAACCCACTTTCCTTTGCAGATATTCAAACGCAGCCTTTGCTAACGCTTTGTCCTCGTACATTACTGGCTTCTGATCAATTGTATCAGAGCTGTAGGAGGCTCCAATTCCCGAGGTTGTTCGACTGTCTACAGACAGACATTTCCATCCCGTGAAGATAAAGTCTCAAGCAGACTATTGATGTTTTACCGGGTGGATAACCAACGCAGGTATCCCTGTGGTAACTTTTCTGGCACCTCTAGCCTCAAATTCCGAGGGACTACACTGAAAATCAAAATCAAGCCGGCTCTTAACCTTTTGTTCTACTGGAGATTCCTGTTCTCCATGGGCTCCCCTTACACCTGCGTCAATTTGTTTAAGCGGTGCTGGCATGAATACTTTTCAAACAACATGTCCAATCTTTTAGATATCGTCTTTGGGATCGCGTAACGGGATACAGCCTTTTTGGTCGCGTTGAACAATTCCAGGTAGAACCTTCACACGTCGCTTGTTCACAACCACTGTAATGATGCGGTAACCGGCCGCCAATCGGTGAAATCCCGTCGGTCACCTTTCTGGAAGCAGTTTCAGATGAACATACTTAAATCAGTAG
>PPLB01006409.1:3062-13076 GCA_003706365.1 Citeromyces siamensis
TTCTTGATTTTTGGCAAACTATGCATGCTTTACTCTGTTTCAGAGGTCTCGCAAATGATCAGTAAATCAAGAATCAAGAACTAGAAATTATTTTACGGTTCCAGTGCCAATTGATGACATCAATAAGCTTTTAATAAATCCAAACTACAATACATTTCTCAAGGACATCAGACCCTCGTCCACCTCCAAATTCTTGCTTTGCAATCTCCGCTTCCTGTGGCAAAGAAACCACCGGTGGGACCACTCAGTATTTGGTTCACACTTACACTGATGACTGAATTTCTGTGTCCCTGTAACATAAGCAGTGGGTACCCGGTTACTTTTTCCCAAATAATTACACCACGGTCTTTAGACCCTGAAAGTATAAATTCTCCATCTGATGTTGCACAGACGGAGAGGACGAAATCTTTGTGACCGACATAGGTCACCTCACAATTGGAAGATGGTTTCATTTGACTCTGCTGACTGTTGCTCAACGACCATAGCTTGACAGTTCTGTCCAAAGAGCCCGAAGTGATCTCTTTACCGTCGTGGGTAAAAGCAACTGAATAGACAGAGTCCTTGTGGCCATTCCCGGTTTCACCTTCCGAATCCAGGCGCTCTACGAGGAACCCAGTATTGGCATCCCAAACGCGTACAATACGGTCCAGAGAACCCGCTGCGATCAGTTTTCCATCTGGCGACACGGCGACTGTGGTGACGCCATCCTCAATTGATAGAGTCAAAGCGCATTGCGAAGAAACGAGATCCCAAATTCTCACTGTGCGATCACCGGATCCTGAAACAAGCTTGGAGCCATCGGGGAAAAAATCAAGCGAATAAATATCTTGCTCGTGGCCCTTCAAGATTTTCACTATCGATTTGGTAGACAGATCCCAGATTCTTATGAGTTTGTCCTCCGCTCCCGTGGCTAGGTATTTTCCATCGGGGGAAAAGCAAACAGACCTGATATACAGATCACCTGTATCGGTATCGTAGGAACCACCGGACGTGGCTGAATCATCGCTCAGCTTGGCGATAAGCTCTCCTGTCTCCACGCCAAATACCTGGGTGATCTTGTTGCAGCCTGTCGCTAAAAATTTACCATCTTTTGAGAACTTGACGCAACAAACCACAGATGTGTGCTCCAAAGAGTGCACCAGCTCAATATCTATTTTTTTAGGTAGCTCCGGGTTGAACAGAACATAGTACTCACTGTGTTGCTTCTTATATGGAAGAACTGCATATGAATCCAGCTCATTCAGGAAAGCTGGTATCGGCTTGTTGTGTTCAGCCCGTGCTGCCAGTATTCTTGCTTCATCTTCTGGGCTCGCCTCTGGTTTATGTGACGAAGATTGCCCGTATTCCAGTTTTGGCCCAGCTGAAGGTGCAATCTTCATACCATCACCAAATTGAGGCTGTAAAGTAAGCCCATTAGGAGAAGCGCGCACTTGTTGAGGTGGTAATGGTAGGTGAGTAGAAGGCTGTTGTTGACTTGTGAGTTGAGGTGGAGCCAACTGCTGCGGGGTTTGTGGGAAGAAATGAGCACCTCCGGCATTCACCGCTGAGGGAGCTGTAGTAGAAGCATTAGCACTGCCAGGGCGTTCCAACACGGGAACGCCATTTGCTGCGGGCAAACTCGGTTGTTGTTGCGGCTGTTGTTGATTTTGTTGTGCTTGTTGAGACTGTGGAGTGGACAATGATGGAGGTTGTAAAAGACGATCTCTGCCTTCCAGTTCTTGTTTCAACTTGAGAATCTCCTCCTCATAGGCTTCCTTCATCTTCCTATGCGCCATTTCAAGCTCATACACAGTATTACGTATAGATACAAGCTCTTGGTTTTGCTGAGTAAATTTAATCTCCACTTCATCCTGATGGATTTTGTATATGGATGTCTCATTGGAGAGTGAGTCGAATTCTTTCTTTATTCCTTCGAGTAGTTCTCCCAAACGTTGTTGAGATGCAGCAAACGGATTGGAACCGCCGTTGTTTATCGGGCGTTGATACGACATAGCCTCAAGAAAACGCGAATGGGTTTGTTTGTGTTATCCACCTGGTAGTTTTTTCGTTGTCGCGCGATATATATATATATTATATTTGCTAAAAACGTACTTAGCTACTGACGTAATCGAGTCGCGATCTTTGGAAATTTTAAAAAATAGGTCTATCGGAACTATAAGCATACTGTCAGTGATGAATCATTTATGGGCAGAAAAGTTTGTGGATTTTTTTTTTTCTTGATATGTCCATCTATCAATCCGGGTAACTACATTCCCTGCTGAAAAATGTCAGATTCCGAATCGATTAATGCGGATCTCTTTGAAGAACCAGAAGACTTTAGACCTCCATCCCCTGAACCTCATTTTGTAACATATGATAGAGCTGATGGCTCAAAGATAGAACTGCGACTTGTCGGCAAATCTCCTCTGTGGGGTCATTTACTTTGGAATGCTGGCAAATTTACTGCCAACTACCTCGATAAACATTATAAAGAGTTTGTGCAGGGGAAGAATGTACTTGAGCTTGGTGCAGCCGCTGGTTTACCCTCATTGATCTGTGGCATCCATGGTGCAAAAAAAGTTGTCGCTACAGACTACCCTGATCCAGATCTCATATCGAACATCCAGTTCAATATTGATCATTGCCCAACTAATAAAGGAAATATTGTCTCTGAAGGGTACATTTGGGGTGCTGACCCTTCTACTCTCCTGGAGAAAACCAATGGTGAGAAGTTTGATCTTGTCATTTTAAGTGATGTTGTGTTCAACCACAGCGAGCACAGCAAGCTTCTCACCACATGCAAGCAAGTTATCTCTCCTACAGGAAAATGTTTTGTGGTATTCAGCCCGCACCGACCTTGGTTGCTTGAAAAAGATCTGGCATTCTTTGACAAAGCAGAACACGAATTTGGGTTCCGGGTCGAAAAGATAGACATGCAAGTGTGGAAACCAATGTTTGAAGAAGATCAAGAAACTGCTGAAATTAGAGCTCGTGTATATTCTTATTTCCTTCATCCTAATTAACGAATAAATATAGAGAGATTCAACTCTGATAAATGCTTAATGCCGGTTATGCTTGTGTTTGAACGTCTGCGATGACCTTTTCACAAAACTGCTCTTTTGATCAGGGACATTGCACCCTACATTTACAATGTCTTCCGTGCTATAAGCGTAGCATGTCGTTCCAGACGCACAAAGCATGCGTACCCACTGCCCAAAGTTGCATATGGCAAACTCTCCTGTTGCCGAGCAGGCAATTTCTCCGTCGTTGCAAGACGAAGCAGATCCGAGAAATTGCCCATTTTCAAACAGTTTGTTTAAGCATATCGCTTTATCATGTCCGGACTTTCCATCACATCCTGTGTTTGTAGAAGTTGGCTCAGATTGCGTCATAATAGTTGATGGCGCCACTTGTGGTGCCGTTGATTCTGGTTTTGTAGAGGTATAGATGGTCTGCAAAGTTGTCAATTGCGCGTAGGAGAAGGTGTTTGTCTCGGTGACTTGGTCAGAGTGAGTTGTTGAAGATTCCTCTTGTTTCTCGGATACCTGAGATTGTGCGACAGCCTCTGACCTCGTGGAGGTATTGGCAACAGATTCCGATGAAGTGGTTGATGTTGCTACGACAACCGGTGATGGTATCGATGACTCACTTGTCACCACAGGTTCTTCTGCTTGAGATGAAGGCACTTCTCCCAAGAGAGAGCTCACGACGGGGACAATTTCAGAGGTGCTACTTATAATAATTTGTGACGAGGAACTCGTAGCTGGGAAAACCTGTGATGATGTCGATGTTTCACTCGCTGTAACCGCTTCCTCTGGCTGAGAAGAGGAGGCCATCGGCTTCACAGAAGAACTCACAGTAGAAGATAAAACCTCACTGCTGGTCAGGACTTGGGATGTGGAAGTCGTGGTGGGGAACACCTGTGATGTGAATGATTCACCTGTTGTTTCAGGCTCCTCTGTTAGAAACGTGGATGACATTGGCGAGCTCAAAGCAAAAGACGGAATCCCAGAGGAGCTGCTTGTTGGAACTTGAAACCATTCAGCCGTATTAGAGGATTCAGCGGATAAAACAGCAGTGGCAGTGTTCAAAGACGTCGATATGATCGGTGTTGACAATTCAACGGAGCTTGTCTGCGACTCTTCAGCTGCAGAGGAATCTAAAGCCGACTTCATTGCGTCCACGTAGTTTCCTGATCCCACATGATTGTCAAAACCTTGAGACGCATCCCACAGCATTATTCCACCAAAGTTACTACTACCCTTTATAGATTGAACAGTCTGTGCAACGGTGTCAAAATCGATGTATCCATAGCTAGCAGCACTGCTAGAAGCAGGAAGACCAAGGTATAGCTTGATGTTAGGATTTGGAGATTTATTCTTGGCAAAATCATCCCATGTATCCCAGTTAAACGATCTGTCCACAGAACACCAGTTGTTATAGAATTGCACAAAAGCAAAGTCAATATAAGCATTACTCAAAGCCTCACCGACGCTTGCATCGGGGTAAACGCACTGTGGGGCTGCGGAGATGTAATACTGTCTGGAGGAATCCTGGTCATAATATTCCCGTAGTTTTGTGGCCAGAGCAGCATATCCAGTCGGGTTATCATTCTCGATGTCCAGGTCAAAGCCATCAACGATAGAAGTACCGAAGGGTCTTTCCTCGGCATGACCGCCTCCAAACGTGTTCCACAATGTCTCCGCGAAGGATTCTGCTTCAGAGTCAGAAGTGAACCCATAGGTTCCGACAGACCCCCCCAATGAGAGCAGAACTTTCTTTCCCAAGCTCTGGCATGTTTGAATGTCGTTTTCGATCGTTTCGCATTTTGCAACACCATCAGCAAAGCGTCCGCTGCAAGCTGAAGATAAGTCTAAACCAGGTTTGCCATTGTTGGGAAATTGATAGAGAAATGACAACACAACCATATCTACAGAATTAGACTGGCAATAGGTGGCCAATGACTCTTGGTTACTACCGGAGTTTTGGCCCCAGTATAGAACGATATTGTCTTTGCCATGTGCATCAAAAGCAATGACGTTGGTGCACATCAGACCAAGAAAAACAAATCCAATCAGAAACTTGTGGATAAAGAATGACATGTTTCTGTATTATTGAACAACTGAGTAGGGCGTACAAGCTTTTATGAAATGAACTGGTTTCCCCAATCTATAAGTACTCAGACGGCTGGGGTTATAGTGGCAGGGATGAAGGCACCAAAACAGTATGTAACCATAACAAGCAACGAGGGTACCCCTGCGTCTACGTAGATGGCAAACACATATCCTGCCAAGAAAGCCCCTTTAAAACTAGCCATCCCTGCCGGCCACGCCTAAACAATCACAACGCGCATATTCGTGCATGACCATGTGTTACGGTGTGTATTGCACGACCATTAATTATTTCAGCATGCTAAGAAAGCGATGTAGAGGGGATGCTTTCCTGAAGACTATATCTCAAAATGGGTTGAAATGTTTACTCCAAGCTGCGCCTCTGGTTCTTTTTGTCTGTGGGAAAGAGGGATCCTCTTACCAAATGCACTGGAATCAGCTGGTCGAAACGCTTGAAGCAGAGAATAGACGATACAACTCTGAGCTTTTGCGCAATAAATCATGTTTTAAACAACCTCGTGAGAAGTCAAATTTCGATTTCGTGGACCCGAATGATTGGACGTTGCTGTATGATTTTCAACAAATGAAGAATTCTAGAGAGTTATGGTCCATCTTACTCGGTAATCGTTTTTATAAGGATGGCGGAAGTCTTGAAAAATGTAGTGAGAAATTTCGCAAGCTTAATGGACTATGCGGAGCTGTTACAATAAAACACGATGCATTAAACACTCGTGCATCAGTGTTTGACTTATTAGAAACACATAAGCACGCGCTAAGTGTCGAGACTGCACGGTTATCGCTGGATTCGTTCACAATCGGAGCAAATCCGATACGACCTACGGCCGATACTTCGTATGGTGAACTCTTAGCCTTGGCAGAAGGTTCTCGGAAAACTGGCATCGAAGAGAATTTAGCTCGAATAGGGGAGTTAGGGCTAGTTGAAGTGGAAATGAACCAAGAGTACCTCTTTATGTTCTAGAAGGTTTATGGATGGAAAAAGTAATACGATGATCATTAACGGAAAACGCATTAAGGTAACAAACGTCCTCTTCATCGTAATTTCTACATTTATCATCTTGTATATTTTGGATAAAGCGTTTTTCAATGACGACACGCAACCCCCAGTCGACTCAATTGGTTCTTTTGAAGGGGTAAAGCCTTTAAAAGAGCAGCTCCCATTAGTCAATAAACCTTCTGATGTCGAGCCGGAAGTTGATGAAAAATCATTATTTGGTGGGTTGAAGAGAAAATCTGTTTGTCCCAATTACGTTGAATACTCGAACAAGAGACATAAACCGTTATCCGAGGGACCTCTGCAACTCCCCATGATGCGGCCACCTGAACATTGCAGGACTTTTGTTTCGCATGCTGTTGAAAAATTGATTCATGAATTAAGAGAAAGAGTGAAGAATCCTGATCTTATGCGGATGATTGAAAATTGTCTTCCCAATACACTCGATACAACGATACTTTGGCATCAGAAAGCAACCGACGGAAAGAGAAAAGATTTCAAACGCACAAGCCTGAGCCAATCATTTATCGTTACTGGAGATATACATGCCGAATGGCTGAGAGATGCTGCAAGACAGTTATCGGTATATCAACCGCTGGCAAAGTATGACCCAGATTTAAAGGAACTTCTTGCTGGTGCCCTTAACACTCAGGCATACTTTATCATAACCTCTCCCTATTGTAATGCGTTCCACCCTCCGCCGGAATCTCATCTTAAACATGGTCCCTCAAGTATCGATGCGGTTACTCCCAGGCCGAATTGGAAACAAGTTTTTGAATGCAAATGGGAACTTGATTCATTGGCTTCTTTCCTCACTCTGTCAACAGAGTATTACAATTACACGGGCGATTCCTCTTTTATCAACGATCTTTGGCTACGTGCATTCCATTTCGTACTCACCGTTTTGAAGAGACAGTCGTCTCCGACTTTTGACGAAGAAGGAAACGTACTTCCGTTTTACTACACGTTTCAACGTGATACTAGAATTGGCTCCGAGACTCTACCCCTGGCAGGTACAGGGAACCCTGTGCGCTTCGGGACTGGGCTCATTAGATCTGCTTTCAGGCCATCGGATGATGCCACTATATATCAGTATTTCATCCCCGCAAATGCGCACATGTGTGTAGAGCTCGAGAGAATTGCAGCTATTCTAACACAAACTGGCCAGGATCCCGAAATCATTGACCATGCCCTTGATTTCGCTCGCAATATACGGAATGGTATTCAGGATTTCGGAATCGTTGAGCATCATACATTTGGAAAAGTCTATGCGTACGAGGTTGATGGATACGGTGGACATATTCTTATGGATGATGCGAACATTCCATCTCTTTTAGCACTTCCAGATATGGGATTTTTGGCAAAAGATGACCCAGTCTATATCAATACTCGTAGAATGATTTTGTCAAATGAGGGCAATCCATACTACTTGAAGGGTAAATATTTCCAAGGAATAGGTGGACCCCATGTTGGGATTCAGAACGCGTGGCCAATGTCTCTGTTGATGGAGATAAGAACCACTGACGATGACCAAATAATCTCGAAACATTTGAATACCATTCTCGAGACTACGGCTGGCTTGGGTCTCATGCATGAGACAGTGCATGTCAATGTCCCCAATGGACTCAGTTTTACCAGAAGCTGGTTCGCGTGGTGCAACTCAGAATTCGGGAAAACTATTCTTGATTTAGCTTCTAGAAAGCCGCATTTAATTTTCAAAGAAGGAAGAGATGACGCATTTTCTTTGAACGAAATTTTTTAAAGTTGAATTTCTTTTATTTATTGGAATGCTGAATGCGTTTATCCCATTGAGGTAGTTTTGTTCATTGAGATCAAAAATTGAATATTTATATAAGGTTCTTGCCGTACAACGTTTTGTTTCTATTGATAGCTATCTTAAATGTGTTCACAGTTACATGTGAAAGATATTATATTCTAGTGTTTGTCAATAATCGAAATGAATTCTTAAGTTTTATCAGCCGTATACTTACTTTTATTATGTGGATGAAATCGTTCGACATGAAAATTTTTACTTGTTCTTTTACTTACGTGACCTTCAACGTTGAAGAGAAAATCAACACAGAACACGAAAGAAGAAAAAAAAGAAAAAAAAAAAAAAATCGCGGAACTCAATTAAAGTGATTGTAATTCCGCAACATGATGATCACCAGGCATGAACAGATTCAGACCTCTAAATCCTTAGTCGACGATAAACACACACGATCTGCACAGAGCCACGATAACACGTTACGAGCGTCGCCGGCAAGACTCTTTGTTTAAATCAAGTCGTTCTACAGTTGAAGTTCTGGATTGTCAGAAGTATTTTTTTTTTTTTTCACCTTACGAGTATCGATTCGCCTAAAAAGACTAGACTAATAAACTATTTTGCGCCATCCCTTCACATAATGAGTAAACCCAGTGGGAATGTGGCTACGTGGCGCGTGGTCCACAAAACCTCATTACGCAAAGCAGCAATGTTTGCGTCCCATTCATCCCTCGGATTCTGGCCTGGGTTCCGATAGGCAAAGTGCAGAAAGGCTTCAATTTCCTAGATGAACTTGCCACGACATTTGAGTTGTGAGATAGGAGCAGTGGGAAATAGCAGCTGGCGCACCGCCAAGGTCACGGGATCAAAAAGATGTTTCACCTTCTTCCAGACATATTGCATGATCTCGCAATCTGAGATGGCATGGTATATCCACCGAGCTCCATCTGGCTAGTCAGAAATTCCAGAACAATGAGACTTGTGGTGATCTGCGAGTTTTCGGTTCCAGGAAGTTATCCATGTAGCTTTTTCATATAAAAGATAAATTGAATCACTTAGTTATACAAAGACGCCATCTAAACTCCATCGTGAGTTCCTGCCAGGTAGAATTCGGTACCAACCAAGTATTTGTAAAACTCTCGCTGAGGTCTAAGCGCGCTCGTGCAATCATCTTGTAAGTTGTCCGTAGTTTCTTATTTATCTTTGTTCACTACTATTGTTTAATCATGTTTCCAATCTTTTTCAATCCTCTTCTCTCAAACGGCATTCTAGACGTTCAGCAGACGTGTTTATCAGTCTTTGGGAAATCCGTCCGGATTTGTTTTTTCACATGAACTTACTAACAAATCAGAGAAACAAGCAAATCCTTCAACCACGCCACCGGCCAACAATGTATCCTCGATCCCGCCTAATATAAGAGGAGGGAAGCTGAGGGATACTAAACGTGTTAACTACAGAGTATGATTTTCTTCTAGTCCGCGGCCCGTGTTCTTGGTAGGTATTCACGGGTCTTCGGTTCGAGTCACCCTTAGGGTCGTTAATTCCAGCACCGCTGACCCCGGTGTTCCCAGGCCAGTCCCCTTCAGGCATGTGATATGTTGGGGCGGAGGAGAGTTTAGTGGGTATGGGTCACTGACCGAGTCCCACACAGGGGTGCCGTGCTGCACGCGGTGTCTATCGTGCGTAAATGCATTCTCTTCTTCGTTAGCAGGTTTATGTGAAAAAAAAAAAAAATGCACCCCAGAGGTATTAGGGCTAGAGTTCACATTCCTCATATTGATGGCGCAACGGAAACGATACCAGGTCTCCGAAGTAGTGTAGGGGTTATCACTGTACGCTCTCACCGTACCGACCCGGGTTCGATTCCCGGCTTCGGAAATTCTCGTCCTTTTTTTTCTTTTTAAGACAAGCGAAGATTACAAGCGAAGATTACAAGCAAAAGAAAAAATACAAGCGAAAGAAAAATTTAGAAAAAAAAAAAAATGCTGATTACTTTTAGAAAAACAAGCAAAAGAAAAAAAAAATTTAAGAGAAAGAGAATTGGGCTGATTACTTTTTGACGTGTCCTGATTGGTGAGACTGTTTGTCCGCTAGATCTGTCATTTTTCACCTGATGCACCTTTTTTTCGTGTGAGTCATTATCAAGA
>PPLB01006410.1:0-11346 GCA_003706365.1 Citeromyces siamensis
ATAGTTTCAATAGAAGCTGAGCATGATGACGCATTTGTTGAAATCAAACAAAGCTTCAAGAACATTCAACCACTGACCCCAAGTTGGATTACAACAAACCAATAGTTCTGTACACAGATGCATCACGGACTGGTTACGGCCTTGTCCTCTTTAATTTAACCAACAACTATGTTGTGGAACGCGTCAACAAGAATCCGGCTCAGAAGATTGCCCAAGCAGAAAAACAACTTATTTTCTGTGATGGACGGAATTTCTCTGCCACCCAAAGAGCCCACAACATATATGAGAAAGAATTATTTGCTGTATGTGACTCATTGAACAGCCTGCGCAACATTATAAACACTTGTCATGTTTATGTCAACGCAGAGGTTGCGGCTCGTCTATCCTCTTCCCTCGGTATCGCAAGGCAGAACTGCAGCGTGGATTAGTATTATCCTCGAGTAGCATAATTCATGTCCCAGGATCTCTAAACTATGCTGACATTTTCAGCAGACTATCGGAAGATCTTCCCTTGTTCAACAATCCCCTGAAATCAAGCTCACTCAGGGGACCCAGCTCTGTATCTTAAGCAGGTAAATTGTGGTTGTGCTAATGCCCTAGTATTCACATCAACAAACATTGGTGCCAAGCTCATATATTTAGTAAACTCCTCTTGTCAGGATTTTCCGGAGGAAATGATAGTGGACATCAATATGCTCCCTACGCTGGTTTAATGTAGGGTGCTTAGCTAGAATCGCAGCAATTCTATTCTCTTTGCATACCACTGGAGTTTTACCCGCTTTAATGACTCCAATAATTGTATGGTTGCCCCAGATTAAGTGACGCAAAACATGTCAGTTTGAGATCTATGGTTCCGTCTAGATACCGAAGTATAACTTTGCAGCGGCCAAGTGATATTTTGAAGGATTTGACATGAAGCGACTTGATCAACACTGTACGCAATATCTCCCCTGACAGTGTGGGTAATATACTGCAACTTTCCCGAACCATACTCTGTCGCTTGAACAAGAGAAGATTCGCTTGTGGTAAGATTTCCAACTGGATTACAGTGCTGCATCCGGAGGTTGTTTAAAAGTGTGATGATATCGGGGAAAGACGCTGTCCTTTACGGGATCACTCTCAAGATCGATTCCAACGAAACGAGTCCCAGCGTTGAGGTCCTTTGTTGAAAACCGTCAGCCTTATCTTGTCCGACTAACAAACGTCGTGAAAACGTGAATCACCGAGGTACACGCCATGTTCCGCTGTGTTTCCACGCAGTACTTACATCCATGTGGTGAATGTGAGAATGACATTGGGCAGCAATAGCCAGAAGAACACGAAGGCTGTCATACCGTAGGACACGAGAAAACGTTTCTGCATAATCGATGCGCTCTCTTTGAGAGAAACAACGTGCAACGAGACGTGCTTTGAACAGCTGACGGCCCCCAGAGGAAGCACGTTTCTCCTTGATGGCAAACACCTACCTATTTCTGGCGAAGGTTTTAATTGATGGCAACATCCTCCAGGTGCCGCATGACATCATTATTCTCACTTCATGTATCTCCCGTGCGGAGACCGGGTTAAGAGGTTTATGGGTTCCTGGACATTTATGGATTTTTGTCTCTAGTTATACAACCAAGCTATCTGTTGAAGGTTAGGTGGGAAGTTCCATACCTTGTGAGATGACTCACATTATATTTTTCTTTTTTTTGAACTCAAATGATTCGGAGTAAATAGTAACTAAATATTCATCCTGTAGATTAAGGAAAAAAAAAAAAAAAACCCAGAGATTACTCCATATGTTGAAAAAACCTCAATCATTCAGCAGCGCGACGACGACACAACTTATCAATATGCCCTCTCCAGTTCACCGTACCCCTCATCTCTCTTGTACGATATGCCTCCCTTTGAAGTGCGTCCAACTCCACCAGATAGCCACCTCTAGAAACTTGTTGCTTGGGGGAAAATGAAATGCCGGAGAGACAGATGATGCACGTCATCCGCTGGCTTAATCTTCTGCAGAGATGATCCATGACTGGGCATACGTCAATCCAATGTTTTATACCGACGGCGTATTGCTCGTAACAGAATTGGCATGTGCCGCCTTTGATGTGGAGTCTCACAATAGCTAGGTGACTAAATCTGTACAACGCATCAACCTCTGCTGGATTCTTGAAATGGAACTTTGACAATTTCTTCCAAAATTTGGCCACGTGCGTTGCAAACTGTTCCCTAGTTTCTGGGCTAGCGCAACCTCTGGAAGATGGGTGGCAACGTGCTCTGATACATATGGACTCGCATACTTGTGGTAGATCTTGATCCCTATTCTTTTGAGATATTGGGGTGATTTTAAGACCTTTGACGTCCCTCAGCTGCCGTAAAACATGTGCTTTAAAGAGAGATGTGTCACTTCTATCGCACGTAAATGTGGCGTTCTCTGTTTGTTCGGTTATCAAAAACCAAGCCTTTAAGTCTTCTTGGATTCGATGGCTGAAGAGTCTGAGTCTTGACTCTGCTGCCCATAAACCGTGAATAGAACTGCTCCACCACATTGGGGCTCATGGGTGTGTTGTTGGTCGCCAAAAATCCCACAATGTCCAGCTGCGACCAGTCTCCTGTGTGAGATAATTCATGAAACTGCTCAAGTGATCAATTCTTGATGAGGCTCTAAATTCTCATCGAGTAGATCAAAGATCCTCGTCTGCCTTACAAGTGAGCTCTAATTGTGCGTAATAACCCATGTCTTTCGGACGTTGACGAATTCTCAGAGGAATCAAGTGCTGATATTGGGTGTGCTTATGGATCTGTGCACAAACATTTCTCTCCATGCGGTGCAGCTGGTCCTTCTGAATGGCGTCATGTTGGTCCCAGTAGTAGAGAAGTGAATAAATTAGGTGTTGATTAGCGTTGTCTTAACATTTAGCGGAAGTCCGGTCATAGTGGCCTGGGTCAAATAATCAATCGTCTTTTCGATTTTGGGCCCCCAATCGTGACCGCTCAATGCCACCCCGAGGAATTCGTGGTTACAGTTGGTTAGGAACTGTACAACCTCGGTACACCTCAAAAATTGTACTAGGTTTGAAAGCGTAGGTTGTCAGTATCACAAGGTGTGATTTCTTGGAATTTAAACATCCTGAAATTGCTGAAAAAAAATTCCATATGCTTTCAAACGTTTCAAAATCCTCCGTATCACGGAAAAGGATGATGATATCATCTGCATAGCTGGACTTTGATGTTCAGGATTCTGTGCATAGGGTGAGGAAATCGATTCCTCGCAAATCTTGTCTTATGGCTTCCGCCAAAGCCTCAACGCAGATCGCAAAGATACTCGGTGCTAAGGGACTACCCTGTCTGAGGCCGGTTTGCAAGAGGAATGGGTCTCCCTTGGCTCTGTTTAAATTGATAATTCCAAATTGATGTTGATGTGAATTCATAATGAAGCGCCTAAAGTTGGGGCCAAATCCCATTGTAGTTAATACCTCTGCAATATAATCATGACTTGGGCGATCGTAAGCCTTGTCTAGGTCCAGCTGGTAAAGGGTGGCTTCCCTTGATAGCCTACTTCCGTCAGATAGGCATTTGTCCAGAAGACGAATATTTTGGATAGCGTTCTTTCGATCGCGGAATGGTATAAAGCCTTTTTGGTCACATTGAACATTGTCAGGTAGAACCTTCACAAATCGCCTGTTAACAACTGGTGTTCATTATACTAACCGGTCGCCAATTGGTGAAATCCCTATCACCTTTTTTTGGAAGCAGCTTCAGTTGAACATACTTGAAATCAGTAGGTGATCCCTCATGAGCGTGCATATAATTGAGGAGATTGACCAGCCATCCCATTACCTCCAATTCCTTCCAGAAAAAGGCATAGGGGACACTTTTTCTTGGAGAATAAGCCCGAATTACTGATTCAACTTCTTAATGGAATGTAACTCAGCTATAAAAGATACTATCGACAGGATAAATCTTAGCAAGGGGCCCAGTGAAAGCACTTGAAGGCTCGTTATTCAAAGATTTATCGTTGTTCGATTTGTGTAATGTATTTATTTTTTGCACTCGAAATGTTTTTTTGCCGACAGAAAATCTTCAGAGATGTGTAGACATCTCGAAATGACAGAAGATCTTGTTGTGTAGTAAACAAGTTTTTTCTAAAGGAAATGCTGTAAGGCTGTCACGTCTGAGACCATTAAAAGAAGATATTAATTATCTCGTCAAGAAGAGTCTGGAGAGACAGTTCCATTATGTTAAAGTTCATTCACCGCGCTGCGCTTTTCTGTTCAAAAGGAACTAGATGATGAGAATACAGATGTCATAGAGTTAAAACTCTAGAATAAAAAAAAAATTTAGGAATCCTTATGAATGGATAACGTACAGGGAAGAATCACTATCATATCTCGATGTGGGGTTTCTGGTATATTTTCTGGCTATAACTACGATGATTTCATCCCTAGTGCTTCCCTCGAATTGGTTAATACAGACATTGCAGTGGTCTACTGTCGACCCGAAGTTTATTGATGTGATCCCAAGTGGTTCTCTTCCTGTTCAAATCATTCAAACTTTCGGCAAGTTGGGGACAAAGAAAAACTCACGGAGAACGTATACAGTTAGATTGAGTTGCTCAGCCGTTCCATTACTTGTGGAATTCTTTTAATGGTATTCCTTTCTAGGAACAAAATGTTTGCAGTTCTAGTTTGTGGATTCTAATCTACAATCAGTATCTCCGTTTTTCTTAAATGATAGATATGGTGGTAAAACACGAATGTTGACATGAGTATTCTTCTAGGAACGTGATAACATACTTGGATTATTTCGGCAATTTACAGAAGACTACATTCGGTTAAACAAGTGCCGATATCTCTGATTTAGAAAACATGCACTGCGTAAATCTTCAACCATACTGCTCTATCATTTATAGTTCTTAATCGCAATTAGATAGTTTCTATTGCATAATTAAATCGCCAGTCGACAACTGTTGATTTTGTCACATTGATATTAGTGAGGTGCGTCCCAAACCTACATGAAACATCCAATATGTTTCATGATGAGGCACTAAAAGTATACGGACTAAGGATTACGTAGTAGATAGGTACGGCATTTATATTGTCTAGTGAGTTAACGTCCAATCCACACCATCCGGAGAACAAACAGGGCATTGAATCATTCGACTGACGCCATTAATTAGAAGTTCCATACCCGCTCTAAATGAAGGCTCAGGGACAACAAGTACATCAAAACTCTCATAAATACATTGTAGCAGTAATCACAATATAATGAGCAACCTGAGATTGAGTTGGTAACATGAAATCCTTAGAAAAAGCACGCTCTTTGCTCTAGATAGGAGAATTTTAGATTTTTCATAAGTGCATCTATAAACATTGAGAGGAAAAGACAAGTACACAAACTTGGATGCTAAGAGCTGCAATGCGTATGCAACACATCGACGACTCTTATTTGTAGAAATTCGCACCTTTTTATCTATTTTTAAGTTTATTCGTAGGACAGCATTACTTTCCATCAGGCGGTGTGAAATTGACTGATTACGAATCTTCCCAACAACTAGACCCCACACTATAAACGAAAAAAACAAAGACAAGTTTTGAAGGTTTCCTTGCTTGTGATATATACAGAACGCATCTCACCTTCTAAGGCGGAAATCGTCATCGCTGGTCGTCATATGGTTTTTGGAAAATATCCAACTTATCAGTTTTATAAGATTCAATGTGACGTAGAATTTAGTGCTCGACAGTTCATAGTCGATCAGTAATTATCCTGGCTCCATGTTCCAAAGCTACTATCTTCATTTCAAACAAAGATTTCATCAGCACAAACCAAATATTCTCACAGGAGAGAAAAGTCTTATTATTCGTCTCAATAAGATGCGCTGTCCTATACATTCACTTTCAACACGAATGTGCGTGACAAGGTTTCCCCTTAAACGATTCTTGGTCGACAACCGAATGGTGCATAAAGTCGTGATTTTATCGACTGACATCTTCATTTTGTCTAAAATGATTTTTGTAATGTTTTAAGATTTCTATAAAGGATCCCCAAGCTTCTGATAAGTCCGTCCTGTCGGAAAACATGTTGGCGGCTCAAGATATTGATGAAATGTTGACAAAGATGAGATAGATGGCGATGTGGGCTCAAGGTTGAATTCTGATATGAAGACGACAAAAGAGCAGGCATTGACACGCTCTGCTCGTCGTCATAGACGCCTCAGGAACTTGGAAAAAGAGAGGGATGATGAGAATGTTGGAAATCCATCTGGAATCCCTGTGATCAATCTTACTGATGATGATCAGGAGTACTCTTCCCCTACTCTGAAGATTTGGAAAAACAAATGTGCATCTCGAGTGAAAATGAATGTTCTTCGGGAGTCTTATTGGAAAATTCGTTTTTGAAAGAGACAGTGATATTTCTGAATATGAAAATCAAAATGATTCTGAAATAGCTGCTGAGGTGAGTATGATGTCCATCCACAATGGCTCTCGCGACGACTCTGTTATGTTGAGGCTAACTTTGTAACCGTTGAAATCCATAATTGATTCTTAATTGAATACTCTAACTTATATACCTAGCGTTCTTATATAGTCTACTATCCTCCATCCGGGTGTCCCTAGAATATTCTCGCATGTTCTATGCATACTCATGCATATCTATACCAGATTCCAACGTCATTTCCTTGATCAGGAACTGGAGTAACTTGAGTGCTCAGAGTGGATGACTTGGGTGATGATCATATGACTAAATCACCATGACTGTGCCCTGTCTTCACCACGCTCTCGTCCGTAGAGAAAACATTCTGTTTTGTTAACAGCAGCACGAAGCGTTAATTCACCAAATTCCTATTGCAGGAATAACGAAAATCCAGGAAAATGGAACGAGTCACTTCATTAGAAACAGAGTTCATGACCGTGGTAGTCACAATTGGAGACAGCATTGTCTCAATAATCCTAGCTTCCGGTTGTAATCCTTCGGGTTCAAATGCATTCTCAAGAAAATATCTCAACCCACAGCAACACATGTCAACCTTCAGATTAACTGCCTAAACCCACGTCCCATAGTCATAGTCTGTAGTAGGACTTTTTGTTGGTAATCCATAATCTATAATGGTAGACTCTAATATGGAAATATATGGCTAAAAATTATTCACTATAAATTTAAACAACTTTGTACAAGCAGAGTTAACCAGTAATAAAAAGCTGAGGCTTGTGTTTTTGCATATCTTCAAAATTCCCATCCTTGAGTGCAAAATGGAATCCTGGAAAAAAATTGACATACCTCCCCTTATATTACGTGTTGTACAATTTTGGCCAGGTGGAGCAGAGTTTCCTCAAGCTCGCCTGGCCGATGTGCCTTGATAAAGGCTTTCTTCTATTTGTTAAGAGAGGAAATAGAGGAAGAAAAAAGAAAAAAGAACTGGATGTTAGCAAACGACACACTTTGCGGGCCCTACAAGGAGGTCATATTTTGAGCAATATTGCAAAGACGTAGGTTTTCCTCCCTGCATTCGCCCATTTATTGAGGGAAAACAATCGAAGCAAATGTAACTCAGCTATAAAAGATACGATCGACAGGATAAAACTTAGAAATCGGCCCAGTGAAAGCACTTGAAGGCTCGTTATTCAAAGATTTATCGTTGTTCGATTTGTGTAATGTATTTATTTTTTGCACTCGAAATGCTTTTTTCCTACAGAGAATCTTCAGAGATCTTTAAACTAAATGTGTAGACATCTCGAAATGACAGAAGATCTTGTTGTGTAGTAAACGAGTTTTTGCTAAAGGCAATACTGTAAGGCTGTCACGTCTGTTATATGAATCATTAAAAGACAACTCGACAAGAAGAGTCTAAAGAAAGTGATAGTGATCGAACTCCCAAACATCTCTTGCTGTTGTATCTTATTTTCAATATAACAAATCTTCAACCAGACTGTTCTATGATTTGTAGCTCATGATGTCAATTAGATATTTTCTAATCGATTGCATAATTAAATCATCGGTTAATTTATAGCATCGCGTTAGAACATACGTACTCAGGGAAGCCTAACATCATCATTCATAACTATGGTCGTTCACGCATGTCACATTAACCCCGACAACAGTGAGGAGAATACAATACAATATACACATAACATCAGGTTATCGTGGTGGAGAAAGTACGCCAGGATTGCATCTTTTGCCTTTCCCAAGCGTCCTTTAATTAGTCCTCCGTTACTTTGTGTTATGAATAATTTTCTCTTCCGTTCCCCCTGGAACTAGACCTGCTGCTAACAGTAAAATGTTTCATTGCCGTTGTTTGGATGCCACATACACTCCCCACTGAGCCTCCACAATGTCCCGGTGAAATTCATCTTCGTTGGTATATTTGGATCACATATCGACAAACAAAGCTGGAGTCCTTGACTGATCTGCACCTTCTGGAAGAAAAGCATGCACCAGAATGGAATCACACCTAACAGAGCCTCTCAAACAGTACGAGTCTCGGCTCTAACTGGCTATGTTACAGATATCGGGTGCGCATTATGGCTTGCAGCAGTAAACACTTTTCATCGCATTCACATCTCCAAAACCATCGACGTGGCACCAACCTTTTCTTCTGAAAGAAACTTACAACTTTCCCGTATGAAGGCTCCTAGACAAAATACATTGGGTAACTCCGTGGCTAATAGAACGAATTTCTCCTTGAGGCCATCGGCATTTCTCCGAATCTCATCCTCCTTTTGTTAATGAAAAGTGCATCACCGTACGAACAAGATTCATTGGCAACCCCACCCAAGAATAGCTCAATGTTTAAAACATGGAAAGCAGACATGAACGCGAACATCTAAGGTTGTTACATCGTGATTGGACACCAACACCTTCAGGCTAGTTACTCCACACTTCTGATTAAATCGCTGGAGCTGAAACATCCAATCTTCCGGGCTATGATAAACTGGAGAACAGTCTCTCGATACCTCTACCAATCAAGATGCCAATGACCGAGGCAAATCCTAGAAATCGATGACACATCACATTGTTTGTTCAACCAACATTGACAGGATGTACCAGAGAGAGACATTGTTAGGAAACAACTGACCTCGACATCCTGCCTGAGTAACGACAATGCCAGACGTTGTGCTCAACAGCTGACCTCGATACGTGATCTGGGACACTCAGCATAACAGAGAGACTGATGAAAACATCAATCTTTCCATATTAGTTTGACGCAATTAACCTCAACGCCGAACGGATGTTCAGTGATTAGACCACAAATGTCATTCGTTTTTTGTGCAGCTTGTCCAAAGAAGGACATATTGATTCAGGACTTCTTACCTCACATCGATAGAGATGTGATTTCTATTTCACTAACCGAAGCATAACGGAACACAACATTAAACTTGAAATACCACTGAGCTGGTCTATCCATTGCATGTAATAGCCTCTGAGGATTCGGTCAGTTTGACGAGAACATTCAACTATTCCAACAGGTTGCACAAAGGGATGTTACATTCAGGACCAGGGTACTCTTGAGTTTGATTATCAGTGGCTCAAACGTGGAGAGTGTCCTCTAACAGCATAGTCACCAGGTAGTGGTACTCCCTTTGGGCTCCAGAAAATTCGACGAGCGTGGTGTGAACTTTACATCCTCAACGGCAGTCTGTCCTCTGAAGGACAGTTGGTCGGAATCTAAAAGGATCATCTGTGGATCACGTGTCTTACTGTCGGCATAATTGTCATAAGACGATTTTGTGGGGCCACGATAGCTCCTTCGCAACGAATCCGAGATACATGCGCTGAATAGGCGGCGAATGACACGATCCATTTCAGCAGTATATTAGTACGATGACAAGTCTCTTTGAATGATTCAAACCAATCTTCGTTCTGTGCTGACCTCTAAAGGATAATACTCTGGCAAAAATTGACATTTTCGAAAATCATCACTGGCGGTTGCAATAGAGGCCTAGGTATGGTGGGAGCATATGAAGGGGACGGAATGGTGCGTGATGGACAATAGGTGTGTTTGGAGGCAATCATGTTATTGGGTTGTCCCTGAGACGGTGTCATCATCGTTGGTCTGTGCATGCCATAGGCAGCAAAAGACGTTTCATCGGAGGATAGCGTCCTGGGCAAACGGTATATCGTGTTGGGGCCATATGAGAGACTTGAGGTGGTTGGTGATTTCCAAAGCTGAACTGAGGATCTATTGAAGGTTGGCCATATTTTGCTCGAGGTGGGGTTCTCTCATCGGGGAATTTCCTGGAGGGATGAGCCGTTTCCCTGGGTGTGGCATAATGAGCTGGAGGTTGTCGCAGGCATCGCGGCGCTACCATGTGAGACTTTTCCACCTCTGGGAGACAGGTTTAGGTCGTCCATTAGACTGGTTAGAACAGTTCTCATTCGGTGGGAAAATCGGCCTTCATATAGATATTTTCACATGTCTGCTTATGTCATTCCGCATGAATCGACAATGCATACATAGAGGACAGACGCGGCCGATTCGGCATCGGAGGTGCTGTTAGAGAATACGTTACTAGGGAAGCCCACCATCATCATGCATAACTGTACGTGTCGTTCAGCCACGTCACCCTCACAACAAAGAGGAGAATATAACACAATTAATCAAAACTAAAATTATGGTTTTTCCGGGTTATATTGTTCTAAGACCGGCAGATGAGAGACGATTCTGGTCTGAAGGGAAAAGAAATTATCCTCGGGTAACATCAGATGAAATACACGAGGATGGATGTCAAATATTATGAGGAGATCCTCGTGCACGGGTATAAAAGGTTAAAGAATTCAAATTCACCGAGAAACTATTACTATGAAAGGTAATTTGAATACAAGAGGGCTACTGTGCGCCACTCTTTCATCATATGGTTTCTCTATCTATCCTTCTAGAAGGTTCGTTCCAGCAGGGTGGTTGCCCAAAATAGTAGTGCATTTTTGTAACTTGAGACGGTCCGTTACCCGGATCTCGCGCCTGCGACGAGGTGTCAAAGCCTCGCTGGGGTCACCCGGCCGCAGGCGGCGGGCTCTCATTGGTCGAGACGTGCATGAAAACAATAGGATCACATGCATGAATTTCTTTTCAGCAAAAGAAAAAAAAAAATTTTTTTTCCAGCCCTATATAAAGCGCACGACCCCCTTTTTTCTTCCTCTCTCTTTAAAGAACTATGGGTAAGGAAAAAGCTCACGTCAACTTGGTTGTTATTGGACACGTCGATTCTGGTAAGTCCACCACCACCGGACACTTGATCTACAAGTGTGGTGGTATCGACAAGAGAACCATTGAAAAGTTCGAGAAGGAAGCTGCCGAGCTCGGTAAGGGTTCTTTCAAATACGCTTGGGTGTTGGACAAGCTCAAGAACGAGAGAGAAAGAGGTA
>PPLB01006474.1:0-11066 GCA_003706365.1 Citeromyces siamensis
CCCATTTTGATGCGACAGCCCTTTTGAGTAGTTCTGGATCCAAAGTGACAATTGGTTCGGGATCCCATGTGAGGTTATTTTTATGAGCTTCTAACTCTGTGTTTCTTCCTCCTGCCATTGAACATGTTCATCTGACGCCATTGCCGGCTTGAATCACTTAGGTGGTGTAAGAGCATGGTAGTCACTAAGATGTCCAGAATCATTAGGTTGACCTTTGATAAAAGTGATTCGCATACGTGCTCTCTTCTCTTTGTGGCTCCGACTTTCCGATCTATTTCTCATCCTGGTCCGTTGAGCAACGCTTTCCCCTGACATACGGATTCTGGTAGGCGCTCCAACTAGGTCGTTCGTTGACGTAGTTGAGTCCACTTCCGTAAGAGCGTCAATTTCTTGATCACGATGACTCACATCATGTAGACTGGCTTTAATGATTCTTTTCCAAACCTTGATCCTCTTCAGTATTTGCCTGAACACCCGAATGACTTACATCCAGTGTGATACCAGGAGAACTCCTAACATGCTCTGAGGGATCATTGGAACTCATATGATTAACATTCTCTTGTTCCAAAATATGTGATTGATCCTCGGCAGCCTCAACGCCCTTGTCCTTTTCTTGTACATCCACACCATCATAGTACACGTCATCTTTCGGTACAGCAATGTTATTATTCTCGGTAGCGTCTGTTAAGTTGACAGTCGTCGTTGGTTGAGATGTCCCGGGATCTGGACCATCCCAACACCAATTGGAAACCAAACTTTCATGCGATTCTCTTACTGGATTTACCCGGCAGTATTCACTGAAAGATGCAGAAGGCGACCCATTTAGGTCCGGAATCACATTGTCTCTCACTCTTATATCTCCTCCGTTGCCAATTTGATTGGTATTTGAGTCATTAACTCCACCATCAAGTTCTAGACGTATGGGCTCCTGAGATGGCTGATAGTACATGATTTTATGGAACTTGACGTGTGTTGTGTCCAAAAACTCCGTAGTTCCGGGAATGTATGTGATATAACCATAGGTATCATCGCTCGGCATCAGATATATGCCGTGATGCACATCACCTAGCGTGCGGTTGAACATATAGTTTCTTAAGTACGGAAAATTTTGCAGCGTACCGCCAAAATGTCACGCTCAGTCCAGATGCCGCTAAGAGTGTTCTGACATCAGCAGCAATCGTCAGATTTTTCCCCTCGCTGACGCCGTTGGAACTTGGAATGTAGGTGGACATATAGACCTGCTTGATTCCTTGCTCCTTGCAATATTGTTCAAACAATTGGTTGCGAAACTCTGTTCCATTATCCGAGATGAGAATACAAACGGCTTATCAAACTGGGGCGACACATAGCGGTATATGATCTAAACGTGGGGCTGTTTTGATCTATAAGGTTCACGAGAGCCTTCAATTGCATCAGATCTTCTGGCCTTACCAACAAGACACGCCTCACAACGGGATTCGCACAGGTCTTTGATTTGTGCTCCCTCTATGAGACCTTTTGCTTCCTTGAGGATGGAGTACGATACGTGTCCCAAACGTTCGTGTAACGCATTTACTTACGATCATGTGGTTTGCGTTCCGAAGATTGATCTTGCCTTTGAATGATAAATTTAATGATTCGGTTGATACCTCTAGATCTACACTCTTTGTCACTCTGAGCACACATACGAAATGCTGTTCAAACAGGTTTTCGATGTTTTCATACCAAGTCGCGCAGTCTTCCTTCCTTTCCCGGACGATGGCTCCTTTAGCGTAGTTTTTGGAGTAGTCGAAGCTGAAGTTCTCGCCACCGAATTCGCACCATGTTGATGTACTGATTAGTTACTCTCCTTTACGGATGGTTGGACTACGTATTTATACAACGATTGCACTACGTGGTGACCATCACCAGATACATATGTGAAGTCTCGAATGGATTTGCATCGTACCATACATTGTAGTGCAGATTTCGACAGTGATTCCTTTCGCAATGTCTACGAACGTTTCAGTAGAGTTATGGAGACTTTTGGTATAAAGTTGCTCCACAGACGTTGCAAGATGCTTTGTTTTCGGTTCCAAGAGTAAAATACTTCTGGAAAAGTCTCCTTCGTTGCACGCAGAGGGATTTTCAGCTCCAGCGTCCCCGTCGAATGAATCACCAACAGCAGCGTCCTGAGTCTCATTAATTCAAGAGCACTCCTGCAACAAGGTCATCATCAGACAGCTCTTTGATCGCTTCAGGGGGAACAGAACTGAATGCGTTCTCCGCGTCGCCTCCTTTTAGAGTCTAAACGGTTTGGAGCGGGCGCTTTTTCAAACACTAGACATGGAGGTATACAAAAAAATAATTGATCAACCAATCAATCTAAAAACATGATATTTCTGTGAATTGAACTCCGGAGGCGAATCGATCCGACTTATTCTTTCGATCCGATCCACTGGATCTGACAACCTTTAAATATGTACTGCGCCGTTAAAGTTGAAACAATTCTTCCGTAGAATGAAACAAGTTCTTTGTGCGTGGTTTATAATTAACACTTCCAGGACCACGGTAGAACGTACCAATAATCATGAGTATTTCACAGGAAGAAGATGTCACACACTTCAGGCATCCGTTTGAAGTGGATGCAGCGTATAGGATATAACCCCACCCCCATAACTTTGAGAGTTTTCTGTCTACTTTTAGCAGATATTATTGTTTTGATTTACCGATTGACGCGACGTCTTCTTGGTCAGCGAACGCCTTACATGATATGTGTCGAGAGCTCAACCAACAGAATTTTCCTTTTACAAGAGGCGACATCCCCATTCGCCTGTACAACGTATTACTTACGAGCTTTGAAACCTTTTCAAACAAGTTAGCATAGACAGACACCTGATAAACATAAATCGATTATTAAACATTCAATGCCAAAGTATTCTATCAAGGTTCCACAACCAAGCGAACCCTACTGGGAATGTTTGGCGTGATCCATGCCAGAGATGAGTTGGTCTGGCGGCACAGTCTTCATCATTTCTGATTCCTCCACGCGCGACTCAAGAGACTTGTTGTACCCACTTCTCGAATCGTTCGCCTTCCTCAAAGCCACCAACATCCCTCCCAGGAAAAGACTAGTGCCCAAAGCCACAGCCATCGCGGCGAACACAACACCCGCTCTGCCCATGTATGCGCGAACTTGGGTAATATCGCCCGCACCTTTCGAGTGGTCAAGAAGCAAGAGCGAATCGATAGAGCCGTTGGGAGTGGCAATCACGTAGGGGATCCAGCTTGTGCCGTTGAAGAAAGCCGCACCCACAGTCCCGTAGTTGGCGATCGAGAGCGTCCCAGAAACAAGAAGAACGTGGTGCGAATCGAAAAACTTTGCCGAGTTGGTATCGTCGTCCCGCGAAAGAGGCACGAGCGCCATGTCGCTGATGGTGGAGGCGGTCATGTTGAGTTTCGAATCGATATGAGCCCAGGCGGACCCGTTGTAATACGCGAGATAGTCCGATCCCGACGCGATTATTCTTTTTGAAGCGTCCTGGTCGACGAGAATGAATCTCTCCACGGTTCCTGGGACGGAGTTTAGTGATTTTTCCACTTTGAGCGACATCGAGTCAAAGTTAAAAGAGGCCCAGAAAGTTTGCTCGCCGTTGACGGTGAAATTGCCCGCCATCAGAAGCTCTTGACTAGAGGAAAACGAAATGTGCCACACTTGGCCCGTCAGCGACTCGGACGGCGCATTCCAACGGAACGTCTCGGTGGAGTAAAAACACAGCGCAGCGCACGATAAAGAGCCCGCAGAAGTAAAGTTGCCCGCAACAGAAAGAAGGTTCCTCTGCGGGTTATACGAAAGCGAAGACACATCGCCATCGAGACGCGACGGGCCAGGTGTGAAACGCCTCTGTGTCAAATCGTAGATGGATAATCCATCTCCTCCTGCTCTCGTTCCGATGTAGAGGCGGTTGTTGTAGCTCAAAAGCGACGACGCTCTGCCGTTTATCGGGAAAGACCACCCGGAATCGCCCAGAAGGGTGATGTCATTGTCTCCACCAACCACCTGGAGAGAGCTGTTGACAAACGTGGAGGTGTACACGTTGCCCAGTGGTTGTGTGGGCTCGATTTGGCCGTTCACAAACGCGCCGTTTTCCGCAGAAGTACCCACCACGTTCACCGACCCGAAAATGGTGTTGTCGAGGGCGGCAGACACGTTGAAGGGGGCATTTGTCCAGGAACCGCTAAGGAACTCTTTGTTCCACCTCCACACTTTTTTCGTCGCGAGCATTCCGTCAAACACCATCAAGTTTGAGCCATTGTACGTAAAGTACGCCATTGTCTGTGGTTGAAAATGCGCAAACGCGTGCAGCGAGCCGTTGAATAGGTAGAGATTGTCGCCAGAAACGATGGCCGAGCCGTCGTTGAAGGGAAAGATTTTTTCCACCGGGAAAGGGAAAATGTGCGCGGAGGAATTGGTTGAGAAGTCGCCGCCCACGTACAGTTGGTCCTCTATGAGCGTGAGCGCGTTTACAGTGGCATTTTCCGGGAGCAGCTGGCCCATTTTGTCGATCGAAGAGTTGGAGATGGGGTACGGCTCGTCTGGCAGATACTCAAACAGCCCGTTCAAAGAGCCGTGGGTCTTGTTGGAGAAATAGCTCTTGTCTATCCCATCGATCTGGGCCGTTACGCGGTCTGCAACCACGATAACTGGAGAGGAATACGCCACAGCGGGGTAGAGACTCATTTCCACCAGGGGACTTTCGTCCTCCATGTCGAGGTGGCCGCTGTATACTGTATCGTACTTGTCGTACTCGTTTGTTTGGTAGATGAGACGCGAGGATTTCCGGTCTCGGTACCCGTCCAACACGGTCACGTTGACGATCCCTCTGTGGGCGCACGAGTCGTCTTGCAGACATCCCGGTGTGTAGAGGTTGATGGTGTAGTTGCCTGAGTAGGTGATATTCGGGGAGAAGGAGACGCCAACGTTGGTCGGGACGGAGTCTGTCACGTCTACCGTGGCGGAGATGTAGCCGCCTGCGTCTGACCACGACGAGTCGCTCAGGAGCGAATAGGAGTACCTCTCTACATCTGCGCACGTTGGATCGTTGAGAGAGTCGTTTGCGTACGCGACAATCTCGTTCTGGAACAGTTGCACGCCAGACAACTGCGCTCGCGAGCCGTAGAAGGAGAGCACCTGCAGTTCGAGTTTCGATACGGGCAGTGTGTTGAAGAACCCAAACTCCTGGTAGGCATGTGCGTACCCGAGCGGGGTGGTTTGCTCGTTTGTGTAGTTTGTGCTGTAAGGCTCGTAGGACGACATGTTGGGCATTAGTTGGCACCACGCGTCGCAGAAACGCATCTCGTTGGTCTGCGGGTCGATAAACGTGAGGTTCATGATCGAGTTGGACGGGTACGTGACCAGCCGGAACAGGTTGATCCCGTCTTGGACCCCGTTGTACAGGCGGATTTTGGAAGGTGTCACTGAGACGGGCAGCTGTGCCGACCACGAGCCCACGTTGCCCTCGGGGAGGGCCCAGCCACCGCACTTGAGGTTTCCTGAGCCGTCCGCGTCGATCTGCGCATATTTCAACGAAACCTGTTGTTCTGGGTTGACCTGCGTGGTATTCTGTTCAGCAGATGTGGTTTGGTTCTTCAAAGAGTGGAAATTCCCGCCGAAAACGATGGCGTCATCATTCTTCACGATAGCGTTGATGCTCGAGTTGACATTGAACCCGCCAAAGGGCGACGGCACAATCTTCTTTTGCGAAATATCGTAAACGGCCAGCCCATGCACGGATTCATCCACCGTGAGGTTCCCTCCAAGGTAAACCAGCGGCTCCTCGACAAGAGCAGAGTTTACGCTGCCGTTTACGCGAGCGCCCCAGCCTTGGAGACGACTGGATCCGCCAGTCACCACATCGTATAGGAAAGGCACGCCATTTTCCAATATGAGCAGCGTTTGCTCGTTCACCCGGTGAACCTGCGACACGGGATATGGTGTCGTATTCACCAGTTCGAAGCTGGAGTTTAAATAATAGGCGTTGGACCCTGGTGGTGGGTTCGCCAAGAGGTATGTATTTGTATTGGAGTAAAAAGTGAGGTTTTCAAAAGCGCCAAACACACCGATCTTTCCTCCTATGGAGGAGAAGTCGATATCGGGCGTAGAACAACGAGAGAATGCAATACAAAGGGCGCAAAGCGCAGCCCAGGTTAACATACCTTGTAAACACAGCGGTCGTGTGATGACCAAGGAGCAAAGTTGTGAGGGAAAACAAAAAAGCATAGGAAAAATGTTTCTTTGCCATCGATCTACAGAAACGAGACGCACGTCGATGTACGATGGCGTTGCCTTGCAGGGACGGTGGAGGAGGCATTATCTCAGCTCCATATGAAATTGCCTACATAAGTTATGATAACTAGCTTTTTCCCAATATTTCATGAAGGACACATTGCATGTACCTGCGTTTTAAGGATCTATAACGGGAAAGTCCGGGTGGTATCTCCTCTAGCAGTATCTGCAAGAGACCTGCAGGCAGCTGCATCCTCGGATGATAGACAATCCTTTTGGTGGAATTCGCGTCACATCGTGCCCAATGATGATGAGATCATCAACGTATAATCCCAAGAGTAACATTCCAGAAGTGATCACGCCTCAAATAGAATGTTGACGAAACCAGCTTTTGTTTGTGGGAGCTGCCCCAGATCGAGGACCAGATCAACAAACCCCGTCTGGGAGTGCTCTAACCTCTACTTCGTCGCCCAGAGGTTTTAGAACAATTTGTAGCCTACGAGTATTCACAAGAATCGGACCCTAGTAAGCCCTACGATGTGTATCGCTCAGCTTTTCTCGCGGGATTCAGGGAAAACCTCATCAGCAACATCGTTACTACAACCTTTGGTGACTCCGACACTTTCAATCTCCAATATATGGATATCACAAAATCCTCTAAATTGGTGGCAGAGATACAATACGATCCTATTTATGTTCTTGATGTCGAGAGAATTCTTAAGAATGATTTCCTTACATCAGGAGATGAGATTCTTTACAATGATTTCCATTCTGAAGAAGACCCTCTCCCTTTTTCTCCTGCCTTTGAAGGTTTGGTCTGGATGTGAGGATGGTGTGAGGATGTTCCGATTCCTCATCAACCCAATAATTTTTCTGCTTCACAAGAAATGACTCAATCACCACAAATCCCACAATATCAAGAGACCCGCTAGAAATTTCCGAGCCGAAATTCTTCAAATGCCATTACCTCCACCGTTTTTCCGTCGGAGAAGGGTGAGGATGCAATGGAAGGAGAAACCCCTGCTAATCATCAATGACTTACCCTAAACTAACGTTTAGAAGTCAGAATGTGCAACATATAGCACGTTCAAAGATGTTAGCCTACCTCAAAGAATCTCAATCCGTCCAAATCTTTCTCCAGGAAGTCAAATGCTATCCTACAAACACTATTGGAGACCATCACCACTTGGTCTTTTCCCCGAATTGCAAGTCGGGAATTGTACTCAAGCCCTCTCCAACTTTGGAGATTTCTACAGGTCCCCTGATTCTCAATATGGGTTTATTCCTGGAAGGACCCAATTCATGCGGTTCAAGCTGTGCGAATGGCCACCTCTGAAATAGGCGCACCAAATTCCAGATACGGAGTGTCCCAGGGATACATAAGTCTGGAGATGCAAAAAGCGTTTGATAGCATGGACCATCAATGCCTGATGGCATGTCTCACAAAGCTGAACTTTGGAACTCCTATGATGAATGCCATCTCGGCAATCCTCACCCAACAAGTTGGGTCCGTCTACATTAACAAGGCACAAGGACCAACATTTTCGCAGAACTCCGGTGTAAGACAGGGCAATCCACTCTCACCAACGTTATTCGTGATTGGATTGGAACCCTTAGGCTCAGTTTCACGATCTATGGACGGAATTCATTTGGGAGATTTCCACTGGAAGTACACGGCATTCGCAGATGACGTTACCATTGTCGTCAACAACTCATCGGATATAAAGAAGGTTTCCACACTATGTGATCAATTTGGTTCTATACGTGGTTGCCGCATCAATCGAACTAAAACGAAGATATACCAGAAGGATGTGGAAGCACTGGCGGACTCCGTTATTGAACACTTGGGAATAACGGTCTCGAAAGCATTCAAAGTTCAGGAGTTTCTGAAGAACATTGCAAAGTATCAAATTCAAGATCACCAGATTCGCATCTGCAAGAAATTCGAAGAGTGTTTCACTGTTTCCTACAGCATTTAAAAGCCATGTCACCAGAGCTACTCAAGTATGATATCAAATGGTATCACCTGTTCACACATCACATTCCAGAATTTCCACAATTGGATCTTCAAAAGGAATGTTGGGATAGGATACAATGCTCCAGAAGCGACACTATGGTATCACGCTATGGAAGGATGGTTCAAGGTAACGCAGCCAATAGATCCCCCAAGACTCTGATTTCAACTGGACAAACCATATCTGAGGATTACAAGGTTTAGTCACTTAAAAGATATAGAGGGTGCTGCGGCGACTACGGAATCATGTAGGCATCTTCATAAGAAGTACTATGCCACGTACGGAAACACTTACTGACAGACAGTATTTCCGGAGTACAAGGCAGAAACACGGGGAAGATTTTGGAAGCACACAGCGAAATTGTTCATCAGATCTCCTCATGAGATAAGCGCTCTGAGTTTTTTCAACCTTGGATACTTTCGAATCAGTACAGACTTTCTTATCAAGAAGGGATCTTTTCCTTCGTGTGTCTTGTGTTTTTCAACCTCAGAACCAGAAAGTATGGGACATCTTTTCAAAGAATGTCAAGTCGTTCATGTCACGTCTAGCAACACGTTTCCTCAGATCCACTACTTATCGAGTACGGAAAACTTCTGAAGTTATTCTGGGAGATACGCCATGAAAGGCGCTTTCTTTATCCGGATTTTAGGCGACTCTCTGAGGAGGAAGATCAGTAGGAAGTTAAAATTCGCAGATTGAACTGCATTTATTGCTGTTTTGATCTGAAGTAAACGGGGGTTGCTGGTTAGATGATGTTTTTTCCCATTTCCGTTATTTTTCTTTTCATTTTTCTTATATGCGGGGCTTTTTTAGTGGGTAATCTTAGGTCCTGCAATGGTTAGCATGCCCAGGACTAATTAGAAAACCGTGGGTTCCAACCACGACATTCCAACTTACAAATATATTACATTTTCTGTATTTGGATGACTTGAAACCCGAGTCATAGACCCAATTCCCATGGATATAGGAATTGAGGGGGGTGAGAGAAAGAAGTCAAGCTTTCTTGGGTTTCGAAATCATTATGAGCTACCGTGGTAAAGAACTCGACAGCTTGAAAATCTCAAAAGAGGATTATATAAACAATCTTCGACAGTTTGGCACGGAAAAGAAGTAATGTGAATCGACCCCAATGACACCGAATTTCGACTTCACGCCAGACAAGTTCTCGCCTTTGGAAATGACTCGAAAAGAATTCGCTAAAGAGGTCAAGAAAATGCAGATGAGGTTTGGATCTCTGATGTATTTATCCGTGACTTGTCGTCCCGATATCCTGTTCAGTATCTCGCAAGATTTGTCAATTACCCACACAAGGTGATCCGAGAGAAAGTTAATCAAGTCATCTCATATTTGTTGGACACGCCGTCACTTGGATTGGAACACAGAAAAAGTTGTGGTAAACCAGAAAGACTTGAAGTCTATTTGGATAGTGATTATTCTTCTGACCCAATAGACAGAGAATCTCAGGGCGACTTTGTATGTATGAGGCAGGGAGCCCCGATATCCTGGAAGATGGAGAGAACAAAGCTCACTACGCAATCTTCTGTTGAATCAGAGTATATTGCATTGGTAATGACTTCAAATGAAACAAGGTGGTTAAGTCAGGCTATACGTTTCTTAAAAGGAAGTGGTCAACAACCACCATGGACAGTCTGAGTGCTATCAGATTGGCAAGAAATTATCAATTTCATGCAAGAACGAAACACCTAGATGAAAAAACTCCATGTGGTACGTGATCGTCTAAGAGACAATGAATTTGAAGTAAAATTCATTGCTGGAAAAATCAAGTGGTAGATCTGCTGACAAAACCTGTAGGAGCATTACGCTATCTAAGATTAAAGATTTTTGTCCGAGAAACAAACAAACGTCAATAAATATCAGGCGTCGAGTGCTGGTGTTAAGTTCTGGATTTTTATGAAAACGAATGAGTGAAAGAAATAGTAGCAGCTTCAGGTAGAAGTAATACATCATTTACCCGAAAAACTATCACTACGAACGGTTTCGTGAATACCTGGAAAGAGAGAAAACTATGAGTGGAAACCATACAACTCAAGCTGCTCCCAGTTTCTCGCATCATCAACAGTTTCTACAACTTTAAGTTGGTAAATGATCATCTCAGGCGACGCTTTGAGAAGTTCCTCGCACAGGAAAGCTGAGCAAGCCAGCCATCGATGGCATTTCTCTAAGTCGTTTTATGAACCGATAGCCACGAAGGAACAGTTTTCATAAAGCTTCAGTTTTGAGGAAAGACAGAGCCCTAGACGCGTTTTGCAGAAGAGGAATTGACCAACGCCTTTGAAAAGTATTGTCAAGTATTTTCTCCAGGCCAGATGGTATTACTTTCGACATTCTAAAACAAACCTGGGACCACTTAGTTTCGCAAGTCAAAGAGGCAGATCACAGACATGGCAATTGCCAGCGAGAATGAAGCAGGATATATCAAGTTAACAGTGAAAGAGAGGGACCATGCAGATTCTTCTAATTGTCATCCAATCTCTCTCCTGGTTACTTCCTTCTCTCATACAGCCACTCCAGTGAGTTCACTAGCATTTCCAGCAGGCAAGCACAAGATAAGAGTCTCATAAAAGATACTGAAGTCCTTCACTGAGCGATTTTGCTTTGCGTGACTAAAGAAAGGATTCCAACACTGATTGTTCGTGGTTTTTTTTTTTTTTTTTTTAACATAAAAGATAAATTTAATCACCTAGTTATACAACCGGGCTATCTAAAATCCATTGTGAGCTCCAGCCAGGTAAAATTCGATACCAACCAAGTATCTGTAAAACCCTCGCCGAGGTGTAAGCGCGCGC
>PPLB01006507.1:0-10114 GCA_003706365.1 Citeromyces siamensis
GCCGCGCCCTGACAGATTTTGATGAAGAGTAATTTCATCATTCTATTGTAGATGCATAACGTTGAATACGGCAGATTTTTGACTGGTGCTTACATGCTCAGGGACGTGTAGTGTAGGCACAATGTTTGAAGTGTGTACCGAAAAAAATCTAAAGAGTAGTTCAATGGAAAGCTCCACAATTCAAAACTGGCATCAGTGGCTATGTCGAACCAGGTTCCGTGCGCTCCGATAAGACTCATACTTCAAGGCATTAGTTGAATATCTGGCAAAGTCACCCGAAGTCAAGCAGGCCCAGTTATGCGAAGCCCAATATTCTCGCGACATCCACGTCAACGGGAGTTAGTTTAAAATGAGCCCTGTGGGAAAGAATTACGAAAGCCAAATCAATATTCAAAGTCGTATGTAAGAGATCTTCTAATTCTTGGGAATACTTCAATTGTCGAAGCCGAGGTGTCTCGCCAAAATGCAACATTTTTCCTCCTTCCCAACATCGGGACAAGGAATTCGGAACCTCTTCATAAAGCATGCCAGTTGGTCCTCGGAGAGCTGTTCTATATCTTGGAATGAGTTAATAGAGGGCAAATCTTGGAACCTGACGGATTTCGGTCGATGCGAGTGGTTAAATTTACCTGATTTCAGTTCTGCAACCTCACTGCGCAAGTACTCTAGTTCTTTGAGAATGAAGTTCATCGGATGGTTCAAATCTTTTAATGCATCCTCTACCAAGGCGTCGTACTGGGCCCGGTCATGACCGTGACTGTCATAGAATTTCTCAGTAGATCCCATGATATGTGATGCTTTAATATCTCGTACTGCTCCGTTTGTGTAAGTCCCCTTAAATATGGGAAACGCCATCCATGCACCGCATTATCCCCACACATTACATAATAATAACTCATGCACACAATTATTACAACCATACCCTCAATTCTAATAACAACTTCAGATATCCTTATCTCAATGTCCTTTGACCAACTTGCCATAGACGGGCATCTCTCATTGCAAGAGACCAGTAAATTGATAGTGCAATACATTCATTCTATTCATCGTTAAACATCCACCTTTTCTTTCTCCTCCATAAAGTTTTTCATTCCATTCTCTCCCATTCTCTCCATCATCTTGCCAGCATTGAAGGTCTCTACTTCTGTATCCTTGAATTTTCTTGCATGCACTTTCTGCTTGAACAACTGGTCCAGCTCGGCATATGTTCTGCCCTTTGTCTCGGGCAGTTCGAAATAACTCCAAATGGAGATGACAAGGACGAACCCTGACCAGAAGAATCAAGACTTAGCCTTCCAGTTCCAAGCGGTCGGGTTGATCATATAAGGAGACAAGACAGCGACAACAACAGCGAAAACGTTATAGCTGTTTCTGGCAATGACGATTGTCTGGTTACGGACAGAATTGGCCGGCAGTTCTGCCACGATACAGTAAGTCATCGGACCAACAGATGAGTTGTAGATGAGGGTGAAGATAAGCAGCATAGCACTGATTCCTCCGGACACAGACTTTGAATCAGAGCATCCCAAACCACCCATAATAATCAACATAACAAACATCCCAATCATGCCTCCGAGGTAAAGCGTGTAATGTCCCATATACTTTGACAAATACCACGACAGAAAAGTCCCAATTATACCCAGTGCGTACTGTACAATGGAGAGGTTGAAAGCCATGTCATTGGAAAGTCCCGCAGAGATGTAGAAATAAGTGGAGAAACCGACAAGACCTGACATACCACAAACCGTCTGGTTAATCCAAGTAATCGAGGCGATTCTTGTTCTGCGAAAGTTGGTTCCTTTGAAACAGTCTTTGAAAGAGCTTTCACCCGATTCCATCTGTTCTTGCGCGATGGTCATTTGGATTTTCCTCAGCATGGCGTCTGCCATAACTTCACGATTAGGTACCGCTTCGTTTTCCGTGATCAGCTGTATAAGCGATCGCCTAGCAAGCTCGGGTTTGCCTTTTTTAGCGGCCCAGTTAGGTGACTCAGGAGCAAATAAAAGTGCTGCGATAATCGGAATCGGCCATGCCCATTGCAAACCTAAGGGAATCTGGTACGCAGCTGGGCCAGCCATCTCGGAAACACCTCTCATCACACCAGACGAAATCAGCTGACCAACAAGCCAACAAATATTAACATAGGTCGTAAGGTAAACTCTTAGAACTGTTGGACAGATGTCTGAGGCATATGCAAGCGACATGGCCTGGAATGCCCCCATTGGAATACCGAGTAAAAACTCGCCAGCAACGAGCATCTGAATGTTGACAGCAAAAAACACAATGAAAACAAGTCCGAGCATTGACGAGAGGAATGCAATCATACTTTTCTTGTATCCAATTCTTTCAGTGATGAAACCAGCCATAGACAACCCTACAATTTGTCCCACATTTAGCAACGAGCTCAGCGTGGTTTGCCAGTTGGCAGGAACTTCGTACGCCCCGCTCTCGGTGAGATGTCCATAATGCTTAGAGAACGATACCTGACCGTACAAACTGTTTACAACGTTGATGTCATATCCTTCCATGATGATCGAACTGGAGAGCACGACCGACCACAAGGCTGCCCGCGGAAAAGTCTTAATACCCTGCAACAGCGACATATTTTTATCTTGTTCGTCTGTAGCTTTCGCTTCTCTGGACATGTCCAGGAACTTGAGGACAAAATCGTCATCTTGAGTCTGTTCCTTTTTGAGACCTGGTGCTTCAGTTACAGAAAGCGGATCTTTGATGTCTTCAACGTGTTGTGCGTTCATGTTGGGGGAGACAATGCGAACGAGGGGCAGTATTTAAGGTACATGCTCGCAAAAACTTTCGGTCGCATACATGCGCATTCATTGAGAAAAACTCGGGGAAATATGCACAGTTTTTGCGGGCGGGGGAATGACGCGGCTGCAAGTGTGCTGCATTATGGATCTACGTCATGTTAAGGCTAGTATTATATCCCTATATATGCAGATGTACGAGCATTATCCGTTGTGCCAAGGAAAGGTTTTCTACAATTAATCCGATTTTCGACCCACAATAAAAGATAAAGCAAAATGAAAAATAAAAATTATATCCTTTAACTGTATCACTTGCAATCTTAGAGAGGGGGAAACGCTTTCCTTGATTTTGCTCTCGTGATTAAGAAACGTGATCGAGCGCGCTACCCAATGAGATTTGCATCATACCACGGCCTCGAAATGCGACCGGAATATGACCGGAATATGCCGTCGCGCGCCCCCCCCCGCATGTACGAAATTGTCCATCGCGGTCGGTTGGTCGGCTGTGCCTGAAACAATACATGTACACTATCGATAAATAAAAACCTATCTGTATGTTCATATTTCCTATAGTTATGGTTTACAAGTATTCAGTCCCAAAAGGAACCCAAAAGAAGCCGGACCAAAAGTTGCATGATTATGCACGCACATGCGCGGCGCAATTTTCCGAGGTCATCGTGAAATTCGATCATCTATTATATGCTACGTCATTCAAGTTTTCTCTTTTTAATAGAATGTTTACCCTTCCGCTCTCGTGATTCCTTTTCCGGTGAATGGCCGTGATTAATGTAATCATCTAGAAACCTCTGCTTTCTATGTCGTTTGGTGGACAGTAGGTTCCCCATCGAAAGGCCGTGAAGTTTTAGTGGGGCCTCATCATGTAGTATCTCAACCGATTTCGTTATGGCTAATTCGTCACTCTCCTGAGTTGATACCAACTCCCCAGAAGTTTCCGTAGCCTGCGTGGGAATCAACTCACCGTATGTGAGGTCGATTGGCCTGGAGTTGGTTAAACCCACCTGTCGAAAACTCCTGTCAATTCGCTCGTTCAACTCACCGTTGCTGTGTACCGAGCATGGAGACAAGTTGCTCGAGGAGATCGAGTGATGTCTGTCGATTCCTTTCGCTCCAACCTCTTTCAAATCTTTTTCCGGGTCATTTTCATCAATGTCAGTTATCTGGGAAGCCGATATTCTGCCAGCGAAGTGTCGCTTTTCGGCATCATCAAAGATTTTCTTTAGTTTATCTTCGGGGGAGACAACTGAAAGAGCTTTCCAGTGTGTTGTCAAGGACTCAACATCTGCGGGTGATGCACGAACTCCCAGAAGGTCTTTTGAATGAGTCTTCGGGGTCTTGACGGACAGTCTGTCCTCTCCTATAAATGTATTATTCAGACGAGGAAGAGAGGAGTACCCTTTAAATGTCGATTGGGAAAGTACTTCCTCGGATTGCACTTCCTGGCGTGTTTGCAATGCCGTTTTAGGTTCTTCATCCAATTTTGGGGTCACTTTGTCAATTTTTTCTTCTATGGTTGGCGAATCTGACGGAATCGGGTCTGACCCAGTTCTAAAGACTGAATCAATCCTGATCATAGTATCGGAACCGCGTTGTTTTGGATTTTTCATTGATTCATTACGAAAGCTCTGTGAGTATTCGCGTAGGTGTAAATTCGTGAAATAGTTGTCTTTCTGCCCGCGCAGGTCCTCTGATGAGATCATCGTTGTCTTTGCCTCTTTTTGACTGTCCTCTTTTCCTTGTTGTTCGTTCAATTTTTCCGTCTCCTTTTCTACTTTCTCGTGTTGTTCGTTTATATCTTCTCTAGGTTCATTAGACTGTTTTGTCTCCACCTGTTGTTGTTTTTCCGGCATTACTGGTTGAACCTGTTCTTGTTCTAGAATTTCAAAGTCGCTATCATCGATATCATCTTCCTCTTCCACGTTTTCACCTTCTTCTTTCACCTGCTCGTCGCGCAGTTTGAGGAGCGTATCTCTGAGCTCACTACGCATCACCTCCCTTTCAGCGCCTTTGAAAAAGTTATTCTTCTTCACCACAGGCTTCTTCATCCTGAAGATAAGCTGGAACTGGTCGTGCTCTTTGAAAAACTTGGTTAGGTTGTAAATGACGTGAATACCGCAGTCGTTGAAGTTTGTCTGTTTCGGTACGAAACATGTCTTTTTGATGAAATTTTTCCCAGTAAGCTCGAGACCATATTTGTCATTCGCATAACTGATGAAAAAACATTTGAGAGGTGTCGACACATTCTGCGTCTGTTGCAGAGAGTCCAATATAAATATCTCTGCCCGAGGGGGCGTCTCATTTTCGTGGTTATTCCCACGTTTATAATACTCCAGCACTTCGGGCAACCCCTTCACGATGACACAATACCAGTGCAAATCCTGGTTTATCGGAATTACAAGATGTTTCATACTAAAGATGTCATTTTTGTTTTTAAACCAGCTCCTCACGTTATTGTAGAATCGTTCGTCATCATCCTTGTCCGTATCCTTAGAGGCCTTCACCAGCTTGGTGTAAAAGAAACTGGAAAATAACTCGATAGAAGATTTCTCCAAATTCTCCGCATGCTCCAGCTCAAACTTCAAAAAAAAATCTATGAGCGTATCGTTTATCCAGTTGTTGTTGTAGAGACATTTGAAATCCGAGTCACATATCGTCAGGCTGGTTTTGTCCTGGAATCTATATTTTAACCGAGGTTTAAACACGATTTGATCCTTCTCTGGTACCGATTCGTGCGGGTAGTCGTCCACGTATTCAGACGATGGTGTGATTGCACTTTTCGTCGCGTACCTCTTGCTCCGTGTGTTTCTGTCCACGTGAGTTGAGAAAAATTTTGACGGGCTAGCTGGCGTAATCGAAACGTGAAACTTCCTACCCAAACTCGGTGAATCTTCCATGGTAGCATTGAAATTGTCGCACAAATACTGGACCAACTTATCAAAAGTATCTCGCACTGTGGCACTGCCACGCCTATCGACATAGTACCATATATTTTCGAATTGAACATTGTGAAGCCCGTTGAACGTCGTCATCAACTTGCCGCCATCTTCCGAGGTGGAGGTTACTTCTCGGGGTTTGTTCAGAGTTATGATAAAATTCCTGCTCTCTCTTTTTGAATCTATAGAGATTGATTTAACGTCCTTTATAAGCGATACACTAAAATCGGACAATTCATGCCTCTTTACTCTTCCGCCTTGTGCCTTTTCAAAAATCAAAAGGCTGTCATCTTCCGATACATGCAGATAATAGTTAGAAGCTGGTTTGAGCGATGAGCTGCAAGGCAGAAATTTCACCTTGTCTAAAGGGAGTGATTCTCTTAACAAGGCGTACATTTCGTTAGGTGTTTGCCTGATTTTGGCCGGATCTTGAAGATCTATAGGAGGAGGAATCGTATTTGGCGGTGGTTTCTTTGGATTCCCACGGGAAACTGCGTATAGATCATCACGTGGGATATGGTACTTGCTTATCCGTGTCCTACGGTGTGGAAATAAAGAGGAGGATCTGTCCAATTTCTCCTTTACTTTTGCACCGGCAGAGGACATGGTTTTCTATGATGCAAGGATGAGATGTATTTATGTAACCACGGAAGCCTCCCATTAGAATTCCTCCATAAGAATACCTAGAAAAAGAATATTATTTTTGCAGAGGATAAATAAAAGATCTGAAGATGACAAAAGCAAAGCTATAAAATCTGGGATCCTCACCCCATTTTTATAAGATATACATATCATCAAATTTGTGTTATATCATCTCTACATGACATGATTTGTGAAAGTGATGTGACAAACGCTTTGACGAAGCGATAGGGAACGACGATAATAACTTTTCCAATCCCTCTAAGATGGCATATCTCCAACTTGACTGGCGTCCTTTAGTCTAATAGCTAAACTCACCCGAATATTCCATCTTGACATGCTTAAGATAAAAAACAAAAAAAGCATCAACGCATACTTTGTCATGTGAGTCTCCGGAAATAGCTAATCCTTGTGTTATTCAACTAGATTTTTTTAATAGATGTTATGGTGGATAAAAACTTGTCCGAATTTACGTATCTAAAAGAATCGGTATCCTGCACACAATGCAATAATTGTTAAATGCTCTCTACATACTTTCTACACGCCTCCAGCTCACCTTTTGCAAAACTGGTCACTTTTCCCTGAAATCTACCTTTTCCTCCGCCTTTCAGATTCGTGAAAATACCCTTGACGTCTTTGGAAATTTCGGCCACTTTTGCGCCGGCCACAATGACCGCTCCACCACCGGATCCCTCACCACATACTAGAACGAGGGTCTTCTCATTAAGGGGAACTTCTTTGACAATGGCACTAAGAAACTCCAATCCGACATCACCACGGTGGAAGAAAGCCACGTCTTTCTCTTTCAATATCTCTTTAATTTCAGCAGCTTTGTACTGCGCAATTTCTTTGAGAAGGTTACTCTCCCTGGACATGGCTTTCTTAAAATTTTTACTCACCATGTCAACTTTCTCGGGTGCATCTTTTTCCTGACACGACAAAGTGTTACACACGGACCGTAGAACGTGGTACGAGGACTTGGCGTACGTGGCCACTCTGTCACCGGCTATAAAATTCAGCCTTGTATTGGTGGACTTTCCCTGTGTCTGGTTCAGTAGAGCTATGGCCTTGATTTGCAAAGTGGAAGATAAATGCGTGCCACAGCACGGATTCGCATCCAGATCGCCAATGTGGACAATCCTCAAAATTCCTTTAGAGAAATCGTAATCCTTGGGAAGCTTCCCTTCCTTTTCTGACGATTCGGGCACTTTAACCTCGATGTTGACGTCCTGGTTAATTAAAGAGTTTAACTCGATCTCAATAGAGCTCACCTCTTTCTCTGTCAGTTTACGCGGGATCTCTATATAATTAACCATATCTCCCATGCTCCAACTCAGAGTCGGTAAGTCGTACTTATCCAATACAGCACTCAGAAGATGCTGACCCGTATGCTGTTGCATGTGATCAAATCGTCTTTTCCAGTCTAGCGACACCAAAACCTCCAAGCCTGGAGAAATCGGGCGATCCACAACGTGTTGCGCATACAATCCCACCCTCCTCACTTTACTCACATCAACTTTTTCGTCGTTGAATGTAATTGTTCCCTGATCGGAAGGTTGTCCGCCACCTTCAGGGAACAAGATGGTGTCAAGCAACTCCAATTCCCATTTTTCCCCTTTATCTACACAGTTGACCACCTTAGTGGTGAACTCGGTGAGATACGAGTTTCTCTGACAGGAAAGAGCACCAACTACTGTTGATGTCATTAGTCGTGTGAAAAACGACGGTTTATGCAAGATCTTATCTTTCTCCCGCATTCGATCGCGTACCCGTAACCGACTGTGTGTAAGATCCGTGAAACTTGGAGATGACCTCTTGATTTGAAATGTGTTTCGCTGAGGCAATAGGGAATTCTATCCAACATTCAAGTCTTGGGATGGACGCGGTTGACTTGTAAATATTCACTTTGACGCGTCAGGCTTAAAATGCCGCTATAGTCCAATTTTGCGTCCGATCAAACGAAAAAAGGAATACTCTCTAACTCATATTGGTTGTCGTGATTGCCTCTTAATAAAGAAGTATCCAATTGTTACTTAGGATGGTTTTCTTTGTATAGATAACATGGACTTCAGATATCCGGCGATTTAACCTGTCGAGACTATAAACCGGAGAACATTTGGCTCTTTACAGTACTTTCTGTCTAATTTATCTAGCTGTAGTAGACATAATTCATGCTTCTCCATCAGGAACGTTTAGTTAGGACTAAGATCAACATCAACATACCTGATAGTTCACCCATTATTAAGCCACTTTCAATTATCTATGTTTCCCACAATACGAGTTATTCAGTACAACCATAGCCTTGCAATTATCATCAGCCCAGTCGATGAAAACTTTTCACGCAGACAATTCATTGTTTATTATATGCTCTGATACAAGTAAAAGCCTTGATACGTCCTCGCAGGATACAGAATATGTACCGATATTCTCTCCACGGGCCGTATTCGACAATACGGGATTTCTGTAAACCGTTTGGTTTTTGAAATACCCCGTGGCAGGGAAATCACGGAGCCTTTTGATTCGTAGGGCTTATTTGTAATTTAATTAACCCTTGCACCGCCAAAATTTCATGCTTCCACGAGTCAAACCTTTACAGTCTGTCCGTCAGTTCCATAGAACGGGTGGGGCATGGCAGAACCCTAAATCTCCTATGCAAGTCTTTTATGAAACTTTCAAAAGTGAGTGGAAAAAAAGCGATGAGCTAAAGAGCAATATCAAAGCTCTTCAAGACGAGAGTGGAAGACTTCAAGGGTCTGAAGCATTCCAAAGGGCTAAAGAGGCTTATGATAGAGCACAGAGGGGTAGATCTGCCGCGGGACAGGCTGCTCAGAAGACTGCGGAAGCGGTCGGGACGGCAGCTTATAAAGCGTGGAGTTCTCCAGCGGGAAAAGCCACTAGAAATACTGTATATAAGACGGCTGCAGCTGTAGATAAAGCCATTGATCCTGTTCGTCAAACCAAAGCGTACAAAGAGATGAGTTCTGTGATTGATGACGGTTCCTCTTCTAGGTACGGTGGATTTGAATCAAAAGAGCAGAGACGGTTGAGAAGAGAAAGAGAGCTCAAGAGTGGATCGAGACCACAAGTTGTTAAATCTGATGAGGAGGCAGGTACAGCTTTAGTTGTTACTTCTCATAAAGCACAGGGTCCGTCATTGCGGGAGAGAATGACCTTTTTGAACCCACAACACCCTGTCGGACGGTTCCTGGCCGATATGAGAATGCGTTTCGATGAAAGTGAAAATGGTCTTATTTCGCTTGTGAGAACAGTTACTGAAAAGGTTGGCAATTTCTTCTTTACCGAGTCTGAAGGTGCCAAGGTGATCCGTGCGTTCCGCGAAATTGACCCATCATTCAGACTTTACGATTTCAACAGACAGCTCAGAGAGTACATTGTCCCTGAAGTGCTGGATGCATATATCAAGGGTGATGAAAAGTCGCTGAAAGTGTGGTTGAGCGAGGCTCCGTTCAACGTTGTCGCAGCTCAACAGAAACAGTTCAAAGAACAAGGCTTGTTTTCAGACGGTAGGATCCTTGATATCAGGGGCGTGGATGTCGTTTCCAGCAAGTTGTTGCCTCCCAACAATGTCCCCGTGCTCGTAGTAGGTTGCAGAGTACAGGAGATTAACTTGTACCGCAAGGCTAAAACGGGAGAAGTTGCTGCCGGTACTGAGGGAAATATTATGATGTCCTCGTATGCCATGGTCCTTACCAGAATCCCTGAAGAGGTGGACAACAAGGAGACTGACGGATGGAAAGT
>PPLB01006512.1:5903-24071 GCA_003706365.1 Citeromyces siamensis
TTTTAATTGTTCCCACCACATTGCGTTTATTATAGATGATCGAGAAAACTTTGTTCGAAATGAATATGGAAATGTTTAGAAACTGACTGTCTCCAACAAGACGAGGACCCACCTTTTTTTCAGAATTGTTTTTCCTCTCACAGTATATGGAAAGAAACGGATAAATGATTTCGTGGTGTCTACAAGCAACCACAGTCTATGAAGTATGACAGTTTTCAGCTAGTCATGATTTTGTATTGGAATACGGGAAAGTTCTCTGCACACAATTTCTGAGGATTTCAGGAGTTGGAGTATAATTTTCGGGGTATAACAAGGAGAGCTCATTAAGTGATGTAGGTAACTCACGGTGGCCAGGATAGAACATTTACAAATGCAAAACTACACAGACATAGTCCACTTTTTGCAAACTTGAAAAGCTCTACGATGTCTTACAACGTAAGGGGTAATATATTCGAATTGTCCGCCGATACTTTTTTTTCTCTTTTAATAAACACGAGGAACTGGTATATGATTCAGTAACCGTTGTATATTACTAAACGCTATCGATTGTTCTTGACTCAACAAGTCTATGAATGTTCTTCCATTGAAAGAGACATGCTGTATTATAGTTTATATGAAAGCCACTCAACAAACCTTTTACAACTCTATTGTTGTCTGTACGTACACTGGTATAGTCTAAAGCTAACGATCGTGGACGTATATGTTTACGGAGATTTGAAATCCCATTTAGAGAGAATCGAATCATCAGCATCTACAAGCATTCCATTACATCATCAAAGAGTCAGTTTATTCATTCACTTCATCCATTTATTAATATTAGACATTCGTCTAACTCATTTCAACACCTTACCATCGGCAATCTCTCTGGACTCACCGTTGATCATGACAGGTTTGTCCCAGGCCCACATGTCTTCGACGAACGCCTTGTCCTCAGGGTTGGAAGCGTCCAATCTGGTAAACTCGTAGGACTCCCAGTCTGGGGCAACATCAAAGGCTGGGACATAGTCGTCACCTCTAACCATAATGGCACCGATGATACCGTTGTTGTTGTTCTCGCCGTAGACAACAAGAGCACCGAACATGAATTTGACAGAGGCGGACAATCTGTTAAAGAAACCGCCAACCAAGTTGTTGGACATAAAAGTCAGGGTGAGCTCATCGTTGTACTTGTATGCAACCTTCCACAGAGAGTACTCCTTAGGGTCGTAGTTCTTCCAGAAATATGGCAGGGCCTCCTCTCTGGTCTCCTGGTTAGAGTATGCTCTCTTCCAGTCTTCCAAGTTAAAGTTGGCCTTTGGGAGCGACTTGAGCGGGTGCTCCTCCTTCTTTGAAGAAGTTGCGGTTGGCTTGGCCTCCTCCTTCTTTTGTTGTTTAGCTGGTGCCTCCTTCTTTGGTGGGACAAATTCAACTGGTTTCTCCCTGATCTCAAAGTCCTTGTAGAAAGTACTCAAGATGTCAGAAGAAGTGACCGTCTTCCACCATCTAAAGATAGCTGGGTGGTTGGCAATCCATTCTTTGGCCCAGATGGTGGCAAAACCTCTGGCAACAATAGAAGCAGTGAACAAGTCAGCAAGAGAAAGTCTCTCTGTCGCGAGGTAGGTGTACTCGGAAAGTCTCTCCTCAAGGAGATCGGCAAGCTTGTTGGCAGCCACAGTGTTGGTGTCCACCTGCTTCTTGTTGTATGGAGCTCTTCCAACGAGAGGAAGGAACGCGGCTCCCAGGGTGGACAAGAGCTCACTGTTGGCAAAGGAGAGCCATTTGATGATCTGGCAGTACTCAGCTGGGTTAGATCCAAGCAAGATAGATTTCTCGTCACCAATAGAGATCACTAGTGTTAGTTATACAAACTGCAGCTCATCAGATTATAAAATCTCGACACGGTTGTTTAAGACAGGGATAACTGTTTAATTGAAAAATTTCTCATCATATAAAGCTGTTCAGTATACTTACAGTAAAGCATGATAGCAATAACCTCGGTGAGCTTGTAGCCCTTGGGACCAGTAAAAGCTGGAACTTTCCCCTGAGGGAATTGACCAGTAAAAGCTGCATCCTCTCTGGAAGTGATTGCAATGTCAAGCTTGAAGTACTTGATCAAAGCCTCAGGAACCAGACAGCGGACTCTCTCAGCAGTGTAAAGTGTACCTTGGGACATGTTTGCGGGACGGAGGTGGAAAAAAAAAACACGAAAAAAAATTTTTATGCCACAGAATCAGAGTCGTGTACGGGAGAATTCGTAATGTGCGTGGGTAATTCTTGTAAGCGCGGTCGGTACTCGTCATCTGCTACTACTGTGCCTTAGAATAAGAAATTATAAAGGCGGTGTAGTTTCAGTATCTGAATTTTTCTGGAATCTCTTCCCTTTAGGTAGAGCCTTTCTTTCATCTCGTCTTCTATTAAGCATTGGTGATGATTGACTCAGAAAACTACTAGTCCATCGATCAATCAGGTTAGTAATCTTTTAGCAGAATATGGGTTCCACATCTTTTTGCCACCTTTTCTAATTGCACAAATTTACCGGACCAGAACAATCAGCTATGAGAAAGGGTCGGAATGCGTAAGCCACATTATACATAGTGTGAATGAGCATCTCAAGAAATCCCAGCTTGTACATAGCCCATAAAACTACACGCACTGTCGCATTTGTACAAAAAAAATCTATTCTGCTGATCGCAATAAATTACGGAATTCTCTAGCTATTCATGTCAGACATTCTGTTAGACCGTTGCCAAGTCGAAAATTAGGGGGCTTATTGACACTTTGACAGATCCATGTTAACGCTGCTATTAAGGAGGTCTCTCCACAGGCTGCCTGACCGCAGTTCCACGTTGGCGAAATGTAAGTGACCACCTAATTTCATCTATTAACTGAAAGTCCAGTTCCCCACCTTCGCTTACACGGTTGATAAAATCACCAAATCCGCACACAAGCTTAGCACCGATAATGTGGACGTCACGCTCCACGGCTGGATCAACAGCAAACCTCGCAAAGTATCCAAGCATCTTGTATTTGCCGAGCTGCGGGATGTGAATGGAGATTTGATCCAAGTTGTTGCGCGTGAACAAGAGCTATCAAGTTTGTTAAGAGGTGCACAAGTTGAGGACTGTGTATGTTTGACCGGGACAATCGCTGAAAGAAGGCTTAAGAAAGGAGAGCAGACACAAAAAAAGTGGGACCTGCAACTGTCAAAGTATCAATTGCTCAATGGGTCTAATATTGTCACCTCACAGCTAGATTCTCTGAAAGCAACCCCCCATCTTTACCCTCCCCAGTATCGATACTTACAACTCCGGTCGCCATTTTATCAGAGGTCGTTAAAGCAACGCGCCGCTGTGGCAGCTGTGGTGAGGGAGACGTTGAACAAGAATGAGTTCACAGAGGTGGAAACACCGTTGCTGTTCAAATCGACACCTGAAGGAGCTCGTGAGTTTCTAGTTCCCACTCGTGTGAAATCCCAATTCTACGCTCTTCCACAGTCTCCTCAACAGTATAAGCAGATGCTTATGGCAAGCGGAGTGAAAAATTACTATCAGGTTGCCAGATGTTTCCGTGATGAAGATTTGAGAGCGGATAGACAGCCCGAGTTCACACAGGTTGACCTTGAAATGTCTTATGCATCGGGAAAAGAGGTTATGAAAGTGATTGAAGAACTAATCCAGAAAATATGGTGGTCAGCGAGATCACTTCCACTGTATAAGCCGGTAGGAGAAAACATGTTGGTTGAACTAGAAAAGGGCGAGCCTTTGTCCAAATTGACCTACAAGGATTCATTGGCCAAGTACGGTATAGACAAACCAGATTTGCGCAGCAGCCTACAGATACATGATCTCTCTGCTTTCTCCCGCACATTGCAACACCAACAACAATTCCCCGTGTTTGAAGTGTGTGTGCTTAAAAATGCGCTCGACTCATCTGGGAAATTCAACAGCGCAATTAACGATGCAAAAAATTATGCGTCACGTAAACCAAAAGTCGTACCGATAAAAGATGGCTCCGATATTCAGAACTGGTGTAATCATTTCAGAGAACTAGTCGAGTTCAACAATTTCAGCGCAGTGCAGTCATTGCTACACCTTGAGCCTGGTGACGTGATTGCAGGTGCCACGCGAGCGAGTTTTTCCTACGAAAATCCCACCCCAATGGGCAGATTTCGCCAACTGGCAACCAGTGCATACCCTGGCAAATGGAGAAGAGTGATCCACGATAAAAATGGCAATACTATTATGCCAGACTCAAAAGATGTGTTTGTAGCATCATGGGTAACTGATTTCCCGCTATTCTCACCGGAAGAAGTAGGGTTTAACCCTCAAGGATTCCCCCTTTACAATCAACAAAAATATGTATCTACGCATCATCCGTTCACGATGGCACACCCAGAGGACTACCATCTTTTACAGAAAAGCCCACTCAAGGTTAGAGGAGAACATTACGACTTAGTGGTGAATGGGGTGGAAGTTGGAGGAGGTTCACGGAGGATCCACGACTCCGACCTTCAACGCTACATTTTTACAGAGATCTTGGGCATTGAAAACCCAGACTATCTTTTTGGGCATCTACTCAATGCCTTCAGCACGGGATGTCCACCTCATGCTGGTATAGCATTGGGTTTCGACAGACTCTGTGCCATGTTGATAAATAGTGGAAGCATAAGGGACGTGATCGCGTTTCCGAAAAATCAATCAGGCATCGATCCCGTCGTTGACAGTCCAACAGCAGTTGAAGCTCGAGCGCTAGCAGATTACCATATAAATATAAAATAGGTCGTGTATATAACAAGAAGCGCACGTGATGCTCCTGTCTGTGTGAGCGCGCCACCTCGATTTGCCACCCCCAAGTCAACGCGGCGTGCAGCAGCAAACAATATTGTCAGCGGGAATATACACGAATAGTGCACGACTTTTCACGTTTTTCATACCATAAGAATCTCAAATTTCGAGTGATTTCGAGAACCCCGTTTTTCCCGGAAAAATCGATGGACTTTTAGACATTTTTTTGTCTATTTTTACATCACAACTCCTGCAAGAAGCTACGAAAATTTGCAGTCCGGGTAACCGCAATTTTGTTTTTCCTTTTTTCATTTCAAGAAAAATTTTCTCTTCCCGCGAATTCCGACAAAAACAGAGTGCTTACAGAGACTACGTTGTTTTTGATTGAAAAAGAGGTATTCACTGACAAGCAGCAGGAGACTTTGGTTTTTAGCCATCTTTCCGTTTAATTGCACATCCATACATCTCACGCCATCCGCATATAAGCACGTGACATGTCTGCAAGTGGTGTAGGTGCACGGTTCAGAAATCGGAAAATCTCATTAAAACAAAACCTACAGGTTTACAAGCAGAATGAACTTCCTGAATTAGAAATTGAGGATCAGCAACGAGAATTGGAGCAAGTTGAAACAGGAGTGGAAAAGGGCGAAGAAGATGAGCATCATTTACAACAGGTTATTATCGCCAACCAGGCCGCTGTTGCCGGTAATCAAGTTAAGCAGGTTTACATTCCAACACCGGATGCTTCCAAGAAATGGCCTCAAGCTTCACAATTTTATCCCAAAGACTTTAAAGAACCGACGAATTACATCTGTTTCTCCAGTACCGTTGAAGATACATGTCAACCGTTCTACTGTATGGACGAGGTTGACGCTGAGTTTCTGGGAAAGCTCAATGCGTCCTGTGAGGACAAGCTGGGTGAGTGCGAATTTGAACGCATCGCCGAAGCATTTGAAAAAATTATAGATAAAAAACAGCCCTTTCTAACGATGGACCCGGAAAGTATTTTGAGTTTCCGTGAGTTAAAGTCTATTTGTGTCAGCTCTCATGATAGTCTGCGCACTTCTTTAGCAAAAGAGTTGGATCTGTATCCGTTTCAGACGCTGTACGACAAAAAGACAGACCGAGAAACGAGGGAGTTGCCGATGTTGTTGGACCTTTTTGGAGAGGAAGTCTATAAACACTGGAGGCAACGACGAATAGCGAGGCGGGGGAAACCCGTTTTCCCGATTCTGAAATTTGAAAGTCCAACTCAGAAGGACGAAAATGACCCATACATCTGTTTCAGGCGGAGAGAAGTTCGGCAAGCGCGTAAGACGAGACGACAGGATACTCAAAGCTCGGACAGAATTCGTCTTTTGTATAACGAATTGAAAAGGGCGAGAGAACTTGTTTATATGTGTGCGGATAGAGAAGCTAGACGGATGAAAAACCTGCAAAGTGAAAAGCAGGTGTTTGAACTAAGATCGCATGTCAAGTCGCTCAAAAGGAAGTTGGACATCAAGGGAGAAGATGAGGATTTGGTTTCTCTCAAGAGAAAGAGGATTATGCCTGTATTCCCTGACGTGAAATTGGAACCACGTGAACGCACGCTGTCCGTGAGCCGGAAACATGTTCACTCTTCCTCAACGGTTAACACACCGCCAACGGCAACTGCCTCCACTACCAATAGACGGGTCCACAGTACCAATTCGTCGAGCACACAATTGTATATGCGTCTACCCACGTGTAGGATTCCTGATTTGGACATGACTACCGTTTCAGCTGTCTTGAAAGAGAAGGATAAGGCCATTAGTGCTGCAGTTTCTGAGAAGCTGCGTCAACGGGCGAAACTAGATAAAGGCTGGGTGAATTTGACAGAAGACTGTTACAACCCGCTTTTCAAGATTAACATGCCAGAAGAGTATATTCTGGATTCAAGCCATGTGCCATATTCCTCCATCGCCACCTCGCTCTATGAGGTGGAAAAGTCTAATTACATTTCCGCGGACATTACCAGTTTGCTAAAGAAACGGCAACCGATACCTGACGTTGTGGCTCTGAAAAACTCCAACGGGCAAATTACAGAGACACCCGCTATCGCGACGTATGCAGCTGGCTGCAAAGGGAAAGTTGATGTTTCTGAGCCAATTGTAAAACTGCGTAAAAGAGTTGGCAGAAGAGGAATATGGATTGACAGGAAGCCACCATTTGTGCCGCTGGATAACGAAATGCCGTTCTCTTCGGATTCTGAAAGGGAGGATACACCGTCTCTAAACGTTTATGACTCTAAATCTGACAGAAATAACAGACTGCGCTCTCGGTTTCAGTTCGACCAGGACATCGAGAGATACGACCCTATTGATCCTAGCAGGCTTAACCAGATTAGCGGACAGACCCAATCGATTCGCTTCGGCAGCATGTTGTTGACGAAATCTTATGAGCATTTACAACATGCGCGACAAAAATACCTCCTGGCCCAGCATAGGACTCCTTTTCATCGTGTGGTACCGGAAGGGCGCACTGTACTTGGCTCCACTATGTCTACACCAGCTGCCACTTCGAATGGTGGAGTCAAGCATTGAAGTGCGATTGTAAAATACTTGTAAAATATTGCATGAATAAACAAATATAATAAAGCAAGAGAACCAATTTAACTTTTTTCTTCAGTGTATGATGAAATATGCAGCCTCATGCACGATTTGTTTCAGCTTCTCACATTTTCTTATAAGAAACGTATTCGATTTATTTCGCGTTTCCCACCACTCAACGCTCACAATGTCCTCAGAAAAGGAGCCCAGTCAAGTTGCTGAAGCACCTATGCTAAAAAGGGAACGGTCGCGTCCATCTCCTTTGAAGCTGGAACCAAAATCTGAAGCGTTAAACAACTTTGCCATGCAGATCGTGTCGCCCGGGCTCCCACCGCTTGATTCGCAAATGCAAAAGACGGTGATGATGTCGAAAACAATTGAAGCGCAACAGAAACAACTGATCGCGTCATGTGTGCAGCCGAAAGCTGTCTCTATGCTCTCTGATTTACCAAAAGGCGATGACGACGAGCAGAATAACCACAGAAACTCGCAGTTCAAACTGGCTGGCGAAAATAGGTTAAAAAGGAAAAAAATCCCCCCGCCGTTGAATACAGCTGCAACCTCTAAAGTGATGCTGGATCCATCCATCAGGTCTGCTCCTGTAAGATACAGGTATCCTCCCTGTCCGGTAGGGTATGGGTTACGGAAGACGAGTCCGTACGTCTCAATTCATGGGACACCTTCTTTCAGGCACCAGCGATTTGTTCAGCGAAAGCCATATATAAGACATCATCCTGGTATGGTTTTAGCGACTCCAGTGACCGCGGGAAACCCTCCACGCATGGTGAGAGCTCCTCTTCGCGGTGTTTCTCACTCTGTGAAATCTCCCGTCCCGTACGTGGCTGACATGTTCCCTGGCGAATACCAAATGGAGGCTCCATTGTCTGCTCAGCCGTTGTCCGCGCAGAGAACCACTTTTGGCTTACAAGAGCGCAGAACATCAAAGAGTTACCACGGGAGAAGCTTATCGTGTGAGTCAAAAATTGCCTCTCCCTTGGACGAACAGATGGAACGTGAAAGGGGACGGAATGACGATTGTGCGGAAGCTGCCATCGAAGAAGGTGCCAAGTCTGACATAGAGATAAAGCCATCTGAAAAAGTACGCGGAGAGATAAAAATTGGCAAGGACTCTTATAAATATGACGTGTTTGTCGGAGGAGATGTACGTGCTGATAGGGCTAGCTTTCTAAGAATTTGCACGGCAGCATGGGACGACCATTTCCGTACGAGAAGCGAGGCTCAATGAAGACAAGAGAGAGAGAAAGATTACGTTATGAGTGAATTTATTATCGTTGGAGTTGGATTAATGTACTAGTTTGTCAAAGCATCTTACTCATGTAGGGACCATCGAGCTCGTACCCCAATTTAGCGTAATAATTCCTTACACCAACACCTGATATGACACTTATCTTTTCCGAGCCATGCTCTTCTCTCGCTATTCTCTCTGCTTCCTCCATGAGCAGCGTTCCAAAACCTTGGTGCTGAAACTTTCTTGGATCCCTCGAATGCAACGGCACCACAGATCCATACACGTGCAGTTCCCTCACAATTGACGTCGGCTGAGAGGTGAACTCTTTGCGGTAGGTATACTTTTCAGATGCCTTTCTCAGTCTGAGCAATCCAACGAGGATATCCTTCTTCGGGTCCTCATACGACAAAAACGTTTCCCATCCACCGTTTGCCGCGTAGTCCCTCCTGATGAGCTCAACCTGGTCAGGTTGCACTTTGTGGTGCACTTCTTGAATCCCGACTTCTCTGGTCCTCACATCTCGACACGTTGTTCCAAAGTCTTTCATTCTCGCCAGCGCCAGCTCTCTCAAATTACCGTTCTCCACACCAGAAGTAACCAGTGGCATCGGGATATCTCTCTGCACACGGTAAATTCTCGTCCACGGCGGCACCATCGCCAAAATACGTGCCACCAGGTCGATAAGAGCGTTGGCGTTATAAGATCTGTACCTGCCGCTCTTCCACAATTCGTAAAGACCGGTTCCTCTGATAACCAGTGTAGGGTAGATCTTCAAACCGTCAGTTCTGAAAGCTGGATTTTCAAAATACTCGCGGAATTGTTCCAGATCTCTCTCCATCCCCACGTTCGGTAAATCGGGCATCATGTGAGAAACCACTTTGTAACCAGCATCTTTCGCAACGGCAAACGTCTCGCATACAGCTTTCACTGTGTGGCCCCTATTGGTGTCCCTTGCCACATCCTCATAAACGGACTGGACTCCGATTTCCAGTCTTGTGCAACCGTACTTGAGCATATCACTGAGATGCGTCTCTGTGCAATAATCTGGTCGCGTTTCTATCGTTATACCCACACACTTGGTTAAACTCTGTTGAGAAAATTTGATCGCTTCATCCAAGTCTGTGCCATTGTAACCCGTCAAAGCGTTGTGCAACTGTGTAATAAAACTTTCCCGGTAGTCGACAGGAAGTGACATAAAAGTTCCACCCATAATGATGTACTCCACCTTGTCTATAGAGTGACCTAGTTGTCTCAGCTGCTCTACTCTTCCCCTTGCCTGTTCGTAAGGATCGTAACGAGCACGAATAGCCCTCATAGAAGTTGGCTCATACCCCGTGTACGACTGCGTAGAATATTCAAAATCACTGTCTGGACCTCCAGGACAGTAAACACAGATATTGCCTGTATACGCTATGTGAGGGCATCTGTGTGGCTTGCACATCACAGCAACAACAGCGATTCCAGATGCGGTTCTCACAGGCTTCGCCTTGAGCTTAGGAATAAGGTATTTCTTGTACTGATCAGGGATCGCGGATATAATATCTGTAAGCCTTGGTTGCTGTTTGAGCTTGTACTTCTTGGAGAACCTTGTAATCAGTCCATTCAAATTAATTTCCTTGGAAGTTTTAAGCGAGTTCACCAAATCTAGTGAAACATCACCACAGCATTGGATGAACCTCTCCCTTTCTGGTGCTAATTTGGATACCATGAATTTTTTCTTCTGAGGTGTGAGGATATTCCGTTTCATAGTGAAGGACCCTTGCAACAAGACTATGAAACATGTCTTTCCCTTCTTTTAGATCTTCTGTTATACCGGGACAGCCACCTTCTTCTACGCTCCTCGAATAATGACAATTGAACTTTTCGATTTGTGGATTGGTCAGTTTTTACATCACTAGTAGACAGAGTCTTGCATAATTGTTAGTCTTGTGTTCAGATTGTTCCGAATTATTCGGAACCCATTGAACCCTGATCCCTACTCTCTTTTAGTTAAAGAGTGCCTTTTATGCCTCTATGGGCTCTTTATCTCAGAAGAACAGTAGAGAGTGCCCTATCCTCCTCTGTCAATGAATTCCCATGCATTAGCCCATGCAAATTGGAATCATACCAACAAAGATGTACTCAGGGTGATGCCATACCATACCCTGACTTCTTTCCAACTGGAAGAGCTTCGAAAAATATCCTGGATAAAGCAAAAACGAGACATATCACGACCTCCGTCACTATACGCAAGACACATCTGAAAGGCAAATCTGAAAGAAAAAGGAAAGGAAAAAGCAATGAGCCGCAGTTGTCGCAATATTCTGTCTCAGCATACTTATCGAGCTTTCTTATCACTAAAGTCTAGTAGTACAATAAGTGAAGCATGATCCTTATACCAAAGATCGTGACATTGCTAATACATCGAATAGAGTTTAAACGAGTGAAGCGTGAATCATTCCTACTAAATAATCAACGATTCTACGATATCCAGTAGGAACAGTACCACCGCGTAATGTATTTTGGTTAGTACACGTCACTGCATACGATGGACACGGAAAGGCAATGGAGTCCGTTTCCCGATCATAACCGCAAAGACGATCAAGGAATTTACCCAGAAACCGATGCGTCAGGTATGCATCATTATGAAAACGCTCAAAACGGCGTTTTCAGTGGACAAGATCAGACAAACCCCGTAAATGATCCTCAAATTTCCGCTCAGAAGGAACCCAAAGTCGATTCTTTGGCTGAGATCGTAAATGACAAAACTGTCCAAGATGTAGCTAGCTCTGATGAGAATGAAAATGATCGAATCGTGAAAGAAGAGGAGCCTCTTGCCGAACACCTCCTGGAGAACGACATCCAAGAGGGAGATGAACGAACGCGGCACGTTCCAGTCCCATTACCGATAGATCCCTCCCATGAGAACAACTGCAATAAGGAAAAATCCAGCGAAAATGAAAGTGTCGACTTCTTGCATGAGCTCGAAAAAGGCCAAACCGTGAAGACTTTGAATTCTGACTCACTAAATGGCGTTTCCCCCCTGATTTCTACTCTGAAAGAGGAATACAGAAAGTTGGAAAATACCGAAGTACAAGATCACCCCTCAACATCTCACAAACCTCAGGAAAATGACCCAATGAGCACGAGTTCTCTTGGTCCGCGGAATCCCTCAAGTGACCATGAATTTTCTGAGGAACTGGAAAATAGTTCTAGCAATCTATTAGAGGAGATTGCTGAGATCAAAGAGCCGGAAGAGAATCAAAACAATTCAAATGAATTTCTTGCGGAACTAGGGAATTCTCTGCAGGAGGAGGACAAACCGCAGATGACGGATTTCTTTGACGAGCTCCAGAAGCCTGGAAATGACCCAGCTATAGAAACAATGGTCACAGAAGACAATGATACAGAAGGCGATTCAGTAAAAGATTTCCTAACCGAGTTACAAAGTTCTATCCCTTCTCAACAGGAACTGACAAAAGAGTCTGCATCCGACCAACAGAAAAATGACCCTTCTCAGGAAGAGGATTTTTTTAGAGAGCTCCAGCAACCAACTGTAGAAGATGCTAAAAAGGACGATTCAGTTAATGGGCTACAAAGCTCTCAAGAAGAACTAACCAAAGAGTCCGTTGCATCCAAACTACAGAGCAACGATCCTTCTCAGGATGAGGATGATTTCATCAAAGAGCTCCAGGAGCCAAATGCTGATGATGCCTTTTTGAACAAACTCGGCGAACCTCAAGAAAGTATTGAAAAAGAGGATCAATCGAAATTCGACAAACTCGCGTTCTTGGATATGGACGATGAGTTGCTAGACGATGACGACCTTCTGGACGACAAAGATACCGAAAATGTTAAAGCTCCGCATGTTCCCAGTCAGGACTACCTCCCGTTGACCAATCCTTATATCCGTGGGTCATCATCACCTTCGGCCATTACCGCAAAACCAAAACTCAATCTTGACATACAAAAGAAAAAGACTGATGCATATGATTTCCCTACGGAATTTTTCAAACCAAAACCGGCACCAGTACCAAAAACTGCCAATAGATACACCAATGCGTTCAGAGAACATATGGGTACCCCGAAACCAATTAGACAAGACCCACCAAAGGCTAAGAGAGAGACCTTTTTCGAAGAATTGCCGGTGCAGCCAGTGATCCAGAAAAGGAAGCGGGCAGGATCACGGGCAGTGGACCCCTATGCTGCTATCGAGTCCCCTAATAGTGCTCCTGTCAATCCTTTTCCTCCCATAAGAGCTCAAAAAGTAAGTTCCACCACGTCATCTCGGAAAGAAGCGAACCCATATGCTCCTAAGATCTCCGCTACTCAGTCTCCAGTGACCTCAACTGTGACGCCAGCCCCCAACGCATCTGTACCTAAAAACTCAAACACAAGTGGGAGATACAAACCAAATACGGTATCCACTATTTACAATCCTTCAGTGCCTGCCCCACCTGCTCAGCAATCAATGCCTCAATCACGCTATGCTCCCGTGGTTCCAGGTATGAGTTCTTCTCCTCCCGCGAGCCTTCCTAATGTTGTTCCTCCCAAAACACAAACGATACCTCAAGCCCGTTACGCTCCCGTGGTGCAGACTATGAACCCTCAGATGAGAGCTCCTCTGACGGGAGCTTCTAACATTGTTCCTCCTGCTTTTTCTCACGACATGCCAGCGACTTCCGTGGTTCTTCCTCAAGTGGGACGCACTGTCGAAATTCCACAACCTGTTAAAAAAGAACCTCCGCTTACAAACCCTAATGCTTTACTCCATCGCCAGTTCCCAATTTGGACATGGAGCCAGGGGCCTAAAGTAGTCAAACTCATTCCACAGATGGACGGTTACCGGGTTGAAAATTCTATTGATATCAAACTTGCGCCAGAAGCGGGACTCGTGTGTGAACAGTTCATCTCATTTCCGGGGCCACTTAATGCCAAGTCTAAACGCAAAGATGTCGAAAAGTGGATTGAACAGTTGTTAGCTTCAGGCCAGAGCGACTCCACGTTGTTGATGTGGAACGTTTTACTCGAAATAATGAAGCACAACACAACTCCTACCGAATCAGTACTCATAAAGTGCCTGGCAAAAATTCTAAACCCTTCAAGTCATGTTGTGGAGGAAAAGACACCATTGGATTTGTTCAATGTTCCTCTGCTCACAACCAGGCCATGTAATGCTCATCAACTTGAACAGGGTTCGATGGGAATCCTGTTTTCTGCATTGCTAAGCGGCGATAAAAACAGAGCATTGTCGTCTGCCGTCGCCGAACAGGATTGGACGCTGGCTTTGCTGCTAGGTCAGTTGCTTGGCCCTAAAGAATTTAAACAAACTCTAGAAATTTTCCTCCGGTCCCGATTTGACCAGCAGGATCCGTCTCAGAAAATATTGAGCTTTTTGTTCGAATGCATCGCCGGGGTACTTGATATTAACAGAGTTGACAAGCAGTGGCTGGCTGGAAATTTCAAAGATGTAGCTGCTGTCATTCTATTGAACATTGAAAATGCTTCACCTTTGTTCTATCAACTGGGAACAGGTCTGGATGACGCTGTGGAGTTCTCCAAGGTTTGCTTTATGTTGGCAAATTCGCCAACTCTCTCACCTAATGACCCGCTACGGATGGATATGGACACCCTGCTTCTGGATGAGGTTTACGCATTTGTCAAAGAGATATCTCCTTCTCCGCAGACAATCTTGAGATACGTATCCCATGCTGGTATGCTCGCTGACTATGGACGTTTCGTTGATGCGAGAAGGTATTGTGATGCCGTGGGACCCATTATCAAGCAGTTCCCCAAGGCTGTCCATCCCAGTCTCATGCTGCACCTTGAGAACCTTTCAGCACGTGTATCTCATCTCGATAGCAGCGAGTCAGGATGGTTTGGTATGTCTAAATCCAATATGGACAAGGTGTGGGGCCAGCTCGACAAATCGTTCTCGAAATTTGTATCTGGGGAAGATGCTACGCCTGCTGTTGAAGAAACTTCTGTTTTTTCTAAATTTAGTCCATCAATTTCACGGACTCAGTCTGTGGCAGATTTGAAGAGCTTTCCATTCCCGCGTTCTATTGCGCCTCATACTTCTGCTAGTATGGAGAACTTGTCTCTTGGTTTTCCTGGTGCTCAGAGGTCGTTTACGGCCCCGCGTTTGATGACGACAAAACTCACCTCATCTCCGAAGAAGCCAAAGGCAAAGTACTCTCCGTATGCGCCACCCACTTCAGAAATCGCTCAAGGTGACAATGATGAGTATGATTCAATTCAAGAGACGTCCAGTGTGGCTTCATCTGAGGAACGAAAATACGCACCACCGCATCCTCACAGATCGAGCCCTTACACTCTTGTATCTGCTCGACCACAAAACAATTACAATCAGCAGTTACTCAATAACGGTTCGGATGTGTCATCATTTGAGAAGAAAACTTCGGAACGAAACTCAATTCCTTACGATCATGTTTCAGCTCCACCAGAGACGAACCGTTCTGCGAGAGCTCTTGAAATTATCTCCAGCGTTTCCTCTTTAGAAAACGACAAGTACACACCGCGTCAAAGGGTGAATCCTTATGCTCCTGCTGCTTCGCTCGTACAACAAGATGCTGACCAGGTTGAACCAGTTATCGACGCTGGATCAAGCGTCTCTTCGTTTGACAACAGGAAATACGCTCCGCCTCAAAAGGGCGGTTCTTATGTTGTTGATGCTTTAGATCAACATTTGCCTGGGTCTGTGGAAACCGACTCGGATGCAGAGGATCAAGGCCCTTATGAGGATTTTGTCGAAGATGAGGATGACGATGAAATTGACGTTAAAGAGCAGAAAGAAGAGAAACCACAAAAGGAGAAGAAGAAAACTAATCAGGAACAAAAACCGAACGACACAACGAAAAAGAGCTGGTTTGGATGGCTGAGGAAAGAAAAGGATGAAAACCAGCCGATAAGAGCAAAACTTGGCGAGGAGAACCAGTTTTGCTACGATGAAAAACTGAAACGGTGGGTCAACAAGAATGCACCTCCAGAAGAAGCTGTGCTTCCGCCTCCACCTCCACCACCAATAAAGAAGAGAGCGACGCCAGAAGAATCTAAACCACCTTCACTCTCTGACGCGTCTTCAGGCAATACACCTGTTCCGTCTTCAACAGGTAATGCGTCACCTGGAAATCCTCCATCTGTAATGCCAACAGGACGTCCGCCAGTCTCACACTCGGCACCACCTATCTCTAAAGCCGCACCAACTGATCTGGACGATATTATGGCGATGGCTGCAGCTACAGGCAGTTCACGGAAGAAAAGAGGACCGCGTAGAGGCTACGTGGATGTCATGAACAAGTAAATTCAAGTTTCTCTATTTTATCTCATCACATTCCCTCATATCTTCATCCCCACACCACTTTTCTGTTACATTAACGTTACATTATACCATGACCGAAAAGACTTCTCCTCCTGGCATTATCATTCCTCCGCCAGAGATGTGTGAGGTGATTTGGAAGACCGCAGGATATGTACAACGGAATGGGCCGAGTTTTGAAGCACGAATCAAGAGTAAAGAGCAGCAAAATGCCAAGTTTAGTTTCTTGCTGGACAGCGATCCATACAATAGTTACTATAAATGGGCACTAGAGGAAGGCAAGAAGGGAAACAATTTTACCCCTTCCCAATCAGGGTCGTCCGAGACATCTAATGAACAGATACCCAAGCCACCAGGTTTTAGTTTCTGTGTTCCAGACGTGCCTGTTTCAGCATTGGACAATGAGATCATGAAAACGACTGCTCTTTTTGTTGCTAAGAACGGGAAATCGTACATATCAGCTCTCAGGAAGCATGTTGAGCATGATGCTCAGTTTGAGTTTCTTAACGAACGAAATTCGTTGAACAAGGTTTTCTTTGCGTATGTTTCACAGTTTGCGCTTCTTTTGAACAAAAGAGAAGCAATTGTTGCAAAATTTGAACAAAAATGTAAAGATACAACCCAACTGCTAGATCTGGCTTTCCAGAGAGCCGAATATGAGAAAAAAGTAGAGCTAGATCGGCAGTCTCAAGAGGCAGAATGGGAGAAGGAGAAATTGGACTATGCGTCAATTGACTGGCAAGATTTCTACGTGGCCGAAACCATCTTATTCACGGATGCAGACAAAGTAAGTGAACTGCCTCTACCAATGAATATAGTAGACCTACAGTACAGGTCTCTGAGCGATAAAGCTACCGGTGGGTTGCTGGAGGAAGCACCACCTGACTACGAGCAAGAAGTGCCAATTTCAAAGACCGAACCCAAACCACGGAGGAAACCTCAACCAAAGGGAATGAAGGTTCGATCAGCGGGTGAGACCCGGATCAAAAGACATCACACAAGCGGTGCTAAGACGCTGATCTGTCCGTTGACTGGACGTTCCATTCCAGCAGAGCAATTTCAGCAGCATATCTCCATTCTGTTGCGGGATCCAAAATACAAAGAGGAGAGACAAAGATATGAGGCCAAAGTACGTGGGTCCAATCTCACCACCGATCAGGTTTATGAGAATATCAAAAATCTGGTGGAAAAGAAGACTCACTCTCCGGAACCTGGAACAATCCAGTGGGATGGGTATAGACATACACAAAAGAGGCCGATTGAGGACGGGCAGCAGGTGACTAAAAAGAAGAAGGAGGCTTGATTTTTTCCAGAATTATTGTTCCGGGTTTCTTTCTCGGCATTCTGGGTGGAGCCCGTAAGCGTCACAAAAAAATAGTGAATCACCGTGAGGCAGTCAGTAGGCTTGCACTCATTACATCGTCTGACAGGCTGGCTGATTTATCCGTGATGAAGCACTTGTACTAATGGAGCATCATTATATTTACCATTCATGTTCAAATCCAGGCCAGATGTAGGACAGTGTTGATTCTTAAAGACGATATAAAAAGACCTCAAGGCTGTCCTACATTGGTTTGTGAATCTTCATTAAGCTTACAATTCAGAATACTTTATTGTGATCAACAAAGGCTTTCAACTCGTTGTGTCTTAGAGTCAATTCTATCTAGAGAACGAACCAACCGTATATTTCGGGAGAACTCGAGAAATTCTCGAGGTGCGTTATAGTTACTGTAGACGGATATACAGAACGACGGTTGATAGCGCATATTTACAGCCCAAGCTGACTTTGGTGCAAATAGGTGACATCAAACATTGGGGTGGATTTTGGTTCCGTTGAGTAAGGTGCGATGGTTTCCTTTTTTTTCGTTTTTTTTTTTTCATGTACGTACGATACTGTGGAAATATTCAACAACTGCAGTCCGCACGTAAAACCAAGTTCACGGGAGTTAGGTGATTAGTTCTTTAAAGTGGTATTCACTTTCTAACCACACGAACGGAAGAATGCCTCAAGAAACACTCTGGACTAGGACATATGATCGACAAGATATTCGTGTAAAGATGTTGGCCTCAGCGAGAAATAAAAATAAACACAAGAGATCTTGAAATCATTGATAATTTTTTCACGGGTAAGAAACTTAAATTGAAGCAAAGATGAGCGACCAAAATTTTGTGAAAATAACAAGCTCAGAAGAAATTACCTGAATGACGATTCCATTTCCTGATTGAAAAAAGCCGTATCTCCCTCTCGCTGAATCTGTAGAGAGTAAG
>PPLB01006516.1:2510-15456 GCA_003706365.1 Citeromyces siamensis
GCCATGGTGTGAGGATAATTCATGGGAGGCCACCAAAAAATCTGCATGCACCACCCTGCGCGCTCCTGTGCCTGTGCAGAAGCGCATGCATGAAGTGATGCACCATGCACGAAGTGACTCTCGTGACGCCGATGTTTGAATATCATGTCTTGGGAGAGTTTCTTTCCAACCTGCTCAAGAGCTTTAAACCCCAAGACCCTATGAGCTGGAATTACTCAGAAAGATAACTACGTCTACTATCAGTGTAGGAAGTTATATCGTAGGCCATATCTTTGGCATGATGCTGTTCTTAGGATATGTAATTGCGTTCAAGAGTGTGGATTCATAGGAGTCCCAGGTAGTTGGTCGAGTTTTGCATGCAGGATGGATTGAAGGTCCAATGAACAAACCACGTATAGCGTGCCAGTGCTGATTTCGCCTGAGAGCCAATTTACACCAAGGCATAGGCTACTCCAAATTTGCTCTTCACCGACGTCAAAGTTGTACTCAGTCTGGTTTGACTCTTAGGGGGAACTGTTCAGATCTTTCCAAATAATCAGTATACCGGAAATTTTGAGCAATGGTGGAGATCTGAGAGAGAATCGATCATCTGAAAATCTCACATACTTGCTTTACCCAACAGAAATGGAGAAATATCGCTACAATGATGAGACTTTCGACCCAAGAGAATTCCTTTCGAGCAGACAAACATTTTTGAAGTTCAGATTATGAGGCACATTGACGGCTTCTTGTTTTACACCCTCTTTGCATTTACTGATGAAATTTCGTTAAACTCAGTATGAGCCTCTTACAACGGATATCATCCAAAGGGAAATTTGTGTGCACAAGGTGGCCTGGCGCAGAGGGGTCCGACAGTACCAGTGGACAGACCATGGTGCGGTTAACCGGGATATTGATATATCTGACACTCCGGACTACGGAATATTCTCAGCGCGAGGGTAAATTCACGAGGTTATCACGTGTACATCTTGGAAGGGGGACGCGACTTGGTACCTCCAATGAATCTATCTCAAGCCTGGGTCTATACGATCCTATTTGTGGGTCTGAAGAGATGCTCAACAAAATTCGATCGGTATTCTTCCCCAGCTGTCAAGTCCTACTCGTATAAAGGCTCGTCCTTTATTCGACCACAAGACATGTAAGAACTTTTGATTTTAAACCTTGTGTCCAGATCTCCGTGCGGCCCAAGATCTGAGAGTTGTGAAAAGTCAGCGAAAGAACCTCTGAGATTTCTCCAATGGACTTTTGCAGTAACAGCATTGAGAGGTTGCCAGATCTCGAAATGGGATCGCAAATTCTCAACCTTCTTTGTCATGATTCTACAGCGATAGCAGTTGGTACTCTCCTGGACCAATACTTTTAATAGCGGCTGGAAAAGATGCCAACGGGCTTACACGTCCTGAAGCTTTAGGAGTGGACAGTCCTGGATGCTGACTTCATGACCTTTTCCCCGTTGCCTCTGGTTCTGGCAATGGCTTGTTGATCGAGATCAGCGAGCGGGCTTTAGAGATGGCCACGTAAATCTCTTCTGACGGCGGTACCTGTATGAGATTATTGCTCCTTGAGGTTCTCTTCCGGTGGTAGTTGTAGGGTCTAAGTGTTAGGAGTGCCAGAGATTCAGTATAGGATCCAGCTGGTGATTTCTTTTGCAGACTTTGCTTTAGCTCCAGTGGGGTCATCGCTTTCTCTGGTGATATTTAGTGTCTTGTTTGCAGAAATCACAATTGGTGATTTTCTCTTGTGCACGCGCGCGCCTCATTGGCACCCCAAGAGGTGTGGGATCCTATAGCGTGCACGGCCCTGTATCCAAAAAGATGCTATTGTGGAGTAAACTTGGAGTCGCGTCGAAGGCATTGGCGATGAGGTTTCTCCCGTTGCCGTTGCCAACAATCACGTAACTCGTGCCCCAGCTTCGTGCATTGACGACGCATAATTCTAGGTAGCATTGCTACCAACAAACAATGCGGAAGGATAACCTTGTGGCCAACGCCCCCGAGGCTCCTCCATAATCACCAGTACCCAGTTCACGCTGTTCAAAGAGTTCGCAGGGCGGTGGTACGCTTGACTTGAACTTCCAAAGAATTGTTCGTCAACTTGGAGCGAGATTACATCGACTACATCCTCGATTTGCTATTCTTTGTATCGACCTTTTCCCGTGGTGGATCAGGACCCCTTTCTGTGCTCCAACATGGGGGCCTCTGAATGAGCATTTACTGCATGTGGATCCGACATCCCGACTTCTCTGTCTTGGATATAATCTAACGGTTCGCATAGCGTTTGCATGCCTGGTAAGTCAAAAACCGTGATACGCCAGAGGGAAAAATACAACCTGAATACTAGACCCTCCATGCCTGTCCTAATGTCTCTGGAAATGCACTAATAAAAGGCCCGGGAGTACGCAATCAATTTGACAGAGAGTCACTTGTCGATGACGTGGTTAAACAATGGGGTCATCCAAGGCACCGCAATGCCAATCGGATCCCGATGCAAAACTGCGAGCCCAGATACGGCATAAGGACCAACAATGGCCTTTTGACGACGGCGCTATTCACAGAAAACTACCGTATCTCCTTCAAGAACGTGCTGCAACTGAGTCTGAGCTCAGTTCAGGCAAAGAGAGTCATGTGCCTTTCAAACACCCTCATTGGTTTCATTTTTTCTTTTTTTATTATTGGGGTACAGTCCAGTTTCTTCTCAGAATATTGATGTTGCCGCGGAAGTTGCACGGCGAGGAGTGGAAATGGCGCACCGTCAAAGTCACTTTGTCAGAAGGATTATCCATCGGACGGATCATCGGAATGGGGTTCTTTGACTTGAAGTTTTTTTGGTTCTTTCTACATTTTTTTCGACAATGTACTCGTTTTCAGCTTTGGTGGCTTCCCTTGTTTCAAAACATCAGCGTTGTAGGTTCCTACAAGGCGGCACGTATATTGCGTCCCCAAGGATGGCGTGGTGTATGGATGATGAGTATGGAGCACGACAAGATGGACGTGGATGCGGCGCAAGTTCCGCTTGGTGAGTGAAAAATGGTTCAAATCTAACATCAGAACACAAGGAGAAGAAAAGGTTTGAGGTTAAAAAATGGACAGCAGTCGCGTACTGGTCGTGGGGTGAGTTTCGCCTTAAATTTCATTCTAACCCAAGATATGGCTGTGGAGACGTGTGCGATTTGCCGAAACCATCTGATGGAGCCGTGCATTGACTGCCAACCCAATACTATGAGCCAGACTAACAACGAATGCATCACTGCGTGGGGAGCGTGCAATCATGCGTTCCACATGCATTGCATCAACAGGTGGCTCAAGACGAGAAACGTGTGTCCGCTGGATAACAGCACGTGGACGTTGCAGAAGTATGGAAAGTAGTTCAAGTAGTATTATTGTATTTTATCTATTCCCAGTATCTATTGTCTCTGTTGAAGAAACCCACAACTACATTTTTCGTAGTGTACATGTCGAGCTGGCGGAGCATGGGTGCGGGCAAGTTGTTCCATATCTCTAGAAAGAAAATGTACTCCCAGCTCTTCACTTTGGAGGGCCTCGTAGTCATGGAGGAGATGTTGAGCCCATAGGAACGCAGGACGTCCAGCACCTGGCACAACGAGCCGTGCTCGTCGTTCTTCTTGAGGATAAATGCGAGGATGGAAATTTTCTTGTGCGACTTCTTCTCGCGGTTTACTTGGTCCCGTCCAAGTACGAGAAACCTCGTTGTGTTTGTTGTAAAGTCCTCGATCCGCTCGTGCTGCACGGGGACGTCATGCTGTCTGCTCGCAGTGATGCTCGCTATGGCGGCCACCGATTCTTGGCCCTTTGCCTTCACGATTTCCACCGCGCGTGACGTGGACGAGGTATCTATGCGTTCCACTTTGTGGGGGGCCTTTTCCGATGCCTCTTCCCACTCTTTCAGAAACTTGTTGCACTGAGACCACACCTGCGGATGCGAATATATCGTCTTTATCTTTGACAGGTCGTGCTGGTACCCGATGAGGTAGTGGTTAATAGAGACAAACTGCTCACCCACAACACCGAAGGACGGCGACTGCTGCCTTACAAACCAGTCGGCCAAAAGGTCGTATGTAAATACTACCTGTCCGTTTGACGAGTTTTCAAAAGGGATCACGGCGTAGTCACAAGCGTGGCGGTCCACACACTCGAAACAGGCAGAAATCGACACCTGCGGAACAAAAACGGCATTTTCGCCAAACTCCTGAATAGCAGCCTTGAATTAGATGGGTTTTAGTGGGCTGCAGTGCTTACCTGGTGAGAATACGTGTCTGGAGGCCCGAGATAGGCAATTTTCATCATTGCCTTGAGTGCGGATTGTGAATTATGGAGCAGTTGATGTAGGGGTGAGCCATATCCCACGTCTTTATAAAATTCTGTCATATTGTTATAGCATAGCCACTGTGAGCTACGCCAACAGCTTTTGAAACCTGACTGGTCATCATCATTCTCCTCTGAGAGTAAATCCTGACCACTTTCCTTATTGTAAGCCAGCGGCAAGACTTGTTTGTGGTGCCTTCAAGTTTTAAGAACCTCGTGCACTTCCGCGGGCGTCGATTCAGCTTTTGTATAAATTACGTGCTCGTGATAATCATGGGTCCTGAAGCTCCAAGTTTTTGTTATGACCACATTAATCTTATTTGCGCTTCTTTGATGTCTACGAACAATTTATTTGATTCTGTTGAAGGGAGGAGCTGCAAAACTAACGAGTGGTTGACAGCAACTCCTCTGACGATTTTCATGACGCAAACTATGAGTTCTAGCTCTCTCCTTGCACCGCCACATACAATTTGATTTGCCAAACATTGTCGTCCAAGAAAAGCGTATCTTTTGGCTTAGTCCGGACTCACCATTAAGATGTGAACTTCTGATGTGACCTGCGGACGTATGCGGGAACATGCATTACAAAGGAAATATAAACAGGTAAAGTATTTAACTGATGAACAGAGGATGCTTCTCCCACACCAGACTGAGATCCTTCTGTTGAGATGGACTAGATAATTGAATGGCTGCCACTTACAACTCTGTGATATCTAGAGGGTATATGGGCTTTGAACAACACTGAAGAACACTTCCAACTCTCTTTTAATCATGGAACGTCTCTCTGTGGTAGTGTGGGGTAAAGACGATGATTGATGGCATATTATCCACAGGCAATAGTTCAGTGATAGGCGTTACCAAAGAGTACATCGTTCAGCTTCGGACCCTTTTGGGAAAAACGCCGTCTCAAAGTTGTACACCTCCGAGAGAATGTTGGAGCTCTCAATGCGCACTTTCCTTCACTCTCAGATGGGGTGGAGCTTCTGAACTTGATCCATCGCGAACAAATGCTTTCTGTACACCGAGATGACAATACGCACCTTGATAAGATTGGCCAACTGGATAAACATGGTTGCACACAAGATACCACAAGCAGGTGTCCAAGAAGAACAGAGCCAAGCAGAGGCAAGCCATGCAGTTTGGAGAAGGAGGATGACTTTAGACTTGAGCTGCCAAGAAATGATTACCCGATGGAGATAGTCTTCAGCACACTTGTAAAGGAAACACGGATATTCCGGGGTCCTGAAACCCACGGGCCCAACAGTGCAACCGTCACCTTCCAGAAGCGCTCACTTTGTGGCCCGCCTTGTGAAAAAAGCAGAGAAAACAAAAGCCCTCTCATTTGGAAACATATATATACAACTAATTCTCCATGGACTGCGCCTCTTTGATGAGCGCATCGATCGAGAAATCGGGGCTCCCCGTGGTAAAGTCTCTGAGAAGCCGCGTCCTTCTCAGCTGAGCGTCCGAGTCCTCGAGAGCACCGTAAAATCTCTGTAAGTTCAGCAGGAGAAGCTGTGCCTCTTGCAACGTGACACTGGTGTCGTGCTCCACGGTGCCGTTCATCAGCACAAGCTCCACGTCTGGAGTGGCCTGCAGCTCGTGATGGAAGGATAACACCGTGTGCGGACGCGCATACTCCCCGTGGAGCTTGTATTCTGCCAACGAGGTCATCATGCAGTGGGTAGTTTCAGCTCCTACAAAAGACCACTGCACGAAATGGAGCTCTATGCCATCCTGGCCCTCCTTCGGAAGTGGCAGCACGAAAAAGGGGTTCTTGCGCGCGTTCAAATACAACTTGGCGAACGTTACTGATGGGATTACAGATATGAGCGCCTTGTCCTTGTTTTGGAACCTCGCCCTCCACAAGTACTCAACCTCTTTAGCGGTGAGCTCCTTGAGCCTCTCCACATTCACAAAAGAGTCTAGGCTCTTGAACGGTTTTTCAGGAGCGGAGGGAGATCTCGGTTTACGCAGTTTTTCCACTTTGCTCTTGTTCTGTTGCTCGAGATTTGCCTCAAAGTCCTGCATACGCTGCAGAGGGTCGATCCTGTTGAGCTCCCTTTTCTTCGATTCGATCTCCTCCTTCAATTTGGTCTTGAGCTCGCCGATGTCGGACGCACCCATCTGCTTCGCCTTCTCTTGCAGCTTGGCCTTGTACCGTTCCTCCACATCCTGCGACGCATCCGTCTGCAGGAACCGCAGATGCGGGACGCATCTGGCACCCCTAGTTGTGACCCGTGACACTAGTAACGGCTTTAAAAAGTTACTCCTCATACTTTGTTGTTTGCGACACGGTTGTGACAGAAACCGCCAAGAGTGGGATATGCGCCTGTATGCAGAAGCTCGATTATGGTGGTTGCCTGCTCATATTGGGACATGTCGCACTCTGAGAGTGGATGAAATTTTTGTGTCTCGTGGCACTGGTACTGGCGTACCTCTTCAAAGAGGACGAGATCCTCAACCTTGCGAGAAAGCACTTTTCACCTCCTCCTGTGAGGGCCAACGCCACCTTCTACACCCTGTGCCGCAATGAGGAGCTTTACGATATGCTGGAGGTGATCCAGAACTACGAGGACCGGTTCAACTCAAAGTTCCACTACGACTGGGTCTTCCTCAACGACAAACCCTTTGATGAGTTGTTCAAAAGAAGTGTTTCCAACGCGGTCTCCGGATCAGTGCATTTCGGGCAAGTCCCCACAGAGCACTGGTCGCTGCCCGAGACGGTCGACATCGATCAGTTCCACGACGCGATGAAGAGGATGTCACGCGAAAGTACAAATAACCTCCCCATCGATTCTCCCTTTGCGCTAGAGATCCCGTACGCAGCCTCACAGAGCTACAGGCACATGTGCAGGTTCCAGTCCGGGTTTTTCCACAAGCATCCGCTCATGGAAAAGTACAGGTTCTATTGGAGGGTCGAGCCAGGCGTGAAGATTTTTTCCGACATTAACTATGACGTTTTCAAGTTTGTCGAGTCCACGGGGAAAGCGTACTGTTTCGTGCTGTCTCTTTTCGAGTTCGAGAAAACCATTCCTACTCTGTGGGGCGCCGTGCGACGCTTTCTCCGTGACACAAACCAGGAGCACCTCCTGCAGAACGAGCTATCGCCCTTTGTGTACGACTCTGCGATGGACAGCTACAACCTGTGCCACTTCTGGTCCAACTTTGAGATAGGCGACATGGACTTTTTCCGCTCTCAACAGTATGAGGAGTTTTTCCGCCATCTTGACTCGCAGAACGGCTTTTTCTACGAGCGCTGGGGGGATGCCCCGATTCATTCCATCGCTGCTGCGCTTTTCCTCAAGAGGGACCAGGTGCATTGGTTCAGCGATATCGCGTACCGGCACGAGCCCTACATGCAGTGTCCGTCTGACGAGAAAGTGAGGAGGGACACCAAGTGCTCGTGCGACCCGAACGAGGATTTCACGTTTAACGTGTACAGCTGCACGCCGTGGTATCTAAAGGTGCGCGGAACGCACCCCAAATAAAACAGAAACCTCCCAAGACCTGGAAGCATCGCTGGAAGAGCTAATAAAACAGAAACCTCACAACAACTCAGAGAGGACCCATCTCCTTCGATGAGGAGGACACTTCTTTACTTTAGGGGTTTGTTAGAACCCAGGTGCCTGGCGAAGCATCCTGCAGTTGTGCAGATCTTGCACGCATGAGGTGGAGATGACATGATATCGTGTATAGCAGCCCTGTTGAACAAGAGAGTTACACGCGTTATGAATCATCGCCTCTGTAACCCTGGAACTGGCCCTCCGCTTCCTCCCAGGACGAACAGGGAATCCTTCAAACGCTGGTTACAGCAGTTCACCTGCGGCTCCGAGCTCTTCCGTTGGGGAATGCTGTGATGCACGGCTCTGTCTTTTTGTTTCCAAGTGCCACACAATCAGGTGAATAGCGACGACAATGGAGAAGTGTCTTTTTACGCTGTGCTGCAACTTCCGCGACTGGTTTCACATCGTCACCTTGTCCTGCACGCAACGTCACCTTGGGCTTTTGTTGTGACGATTCTCTGCGCTGTTTAAACCGGCTAGCCGGTACAGGCCAATAAAGTCACCTTTGGTAAGCGTCGGGGGATATTGATGGAGAAATCCTCGAGAGGTGAACACGTTCTTTAACCGCTATTGGTCACTTGAATATGCTGTCTAAATGCAGCTGGGACTCCCATAAGCCGACCAACGTACTCAATGGTCCGCTACTGGATGGATTTCAAGTTGTGTCAACCTATCAAGCTCATGCATAGCTATTCGGCTGTTTAACAGTCTGGGGATGCCGGTGTTAAGTATACACCAGACCATGATTCAGCCTTGAATATGGACGAACTTAATCCCCGCAATTACTTTTGGATTCTCGATACAAAATTAGTAAAGCCGTCTCGCACGGTTCCTCGATCACGGGGATTTCATACAACGGATTGGTGGAACTGCACTGCCAACGCTCGGCCGTGGCTCGATCCGATGTGACCTGACAATCACACGATTCTGCTGAGGGTTGTCTTCTATGTTAACGATTCCAAGAAGAATCTAATCAGTATCAAAGAGCTACGGAAAATGGCGGCCTGTGTTGCTTTTTCCCGGATGATCTCGCGACGCAGACAAAGATGGAGACCGCCTATTTCAGGAGCTACATAGGTTTTTTGGGCACCCCTCCGATGGTGTAATAGATCAACTCCAAAAGGTCTACAAGTCATTCGATATTCTTTGGGGTACTAGCAATTCGTGCGCAGAATGTTCCTCAAAGCGCTGATCTCTCGGGATTTTTTCCTGTCTCTGGAGTCTCTAATGACTTTCTGACAAGGAGCTTCTGACTCGAAGCAGTTGTCACCAGTGCTCTCCTTACCAATCGAACACCTTCGCGACTGCTTAACGGCCAGATATGCTATCTTCTCTAGTATGGTAGATTGTCGTCCACCAGAATTTTAAAAAGCGTTGGCTCTCAAGCGATGTGCATGTTCCCGTGCGAAAACGCAGCTCAAAGTTTACACCTCGAGCCGGGCAAGTGTTGAAGAACCATTCGCTGTCATCATATAGCGTCTAAGTTTCACTAACAAACTTACTTTTAGTTCTTTTTAATATTCTTCTAGAAGATTCATTATGCATGACATGCATGCTCCCACATACGCCCGCAGGTCCCATGCATAAGCTCATATCTCAACGGGAAGGAATGATGAACGGCTATAACGTCGTGTGGGCAATCATTCAACACCTACAGCTGTGATATATTTTTCGAAACGGTTTTCCCTGGAGTACATAAACTGGGAAGCACCTTTTGGACCCCAGAAACAGATCGATGTTGTTCCTCAACCAGAAATCTCTTATGCATGTGACCTGTGGGTGTATGCGGGCTCATGCATGTCATGCATAATGAAGGTTGAGGAAGACTAAAGAATCTTCTAGAAGAATATTCAAAAGAACTATAAAAGGAAAAAGTAAGTAGCTGTTAGTTAGTGAAAATTACATGCTATACGATGAACAGAGAGTAGTTCTCCAACAATCTCCGCGCCTCCGCCAGACGAACAATTAGTTTTCCGCCCTCGGGAGTTTCCAGTTGTGTGTCGCGACAACGAGGAGATGCCACCATCTTTGCCCCCACCTACGTCTGCCACGATTTCGAATTCGGATCTTTTTTCCGTTCCAGTAACTGGCGAGAAATATTACAACAACTATCATGTCCTGTCAAATAATGCTGCGTCGGATGATGTCAACTTGGGTAATTGCTGCACTCACAGTGGACAGCGTCTTCTCTGTATGACTGCTACAAAGTCCTCTGGTGTCGCTGACACCTATCAGCAGACCATGGCTTCTGCTGCTTGCAACCACTGGAAAGCTGCCATTCAGACTGAGATGCAGGCTCATGCGCCAAACCAGACATGAGAATGGCCAGCTTACCCTGCCAGTACCAAACCCATAGGTAGTTGTTGGGTGAAGGAAAACCCTACTTCTTCAGGGAACTGCCAGCTGTTCAAAGCACCCATTGCTCCACATTGTTTCCTTCAAAGAGAAGGCATCGATTATGCCGAAACGTCCTCTCCTGTCCTGTGGTGCGGCAATCGTCCTGTGGCTCTGGCCATTGCTGCTCAATTTCATTGCCACATTCACCCTTTGGTGTCTGTTCTACGTTTTATATGGCCAGCTTGATAACCCCATTTTCATGAGCCCCCTGCGGGAGGACCAGATCTGCTACCTAATGAAAAGCGTTCTTAAACAGCCAACTTTACAATGGAATTTTGTTTTCGTGGTTTTTCCTCAATCTGGGGTTTCACGATAACCTTGCCGAACATGGCCTCTGCATTAGGTACTCTGGTTGCTCATATTTCCTCGTAAGAGGTTTATATATCGGCAATCATTGGTTAGCCAAACAAGAGATGACTGAAATCCAGCAGATGAAGTGTCATTTCGCAGGGCAGTTCTCAAAGAGTGAACATGCTCGGTTCTTTCTGACGAGAATGATGCCGTAAATGGCAGAGTACGCCTTTTCTTGAACTTTTGTATCAGCAGACTGTTAAACAACCCTGGATGCATTACTGTAATCCAGTTGCTACTCTATTTGCAGTCGGCCATAATCGTACAACACGAGAACCTCCAGTACCTGCCGCTCAAGCAACAGAGTATCGTTCACTGGTCTGCAAGTTTCTGTATATTACAGACACGGTCAGAGGAGATATTGCGTACAGTATTGGCATACTAAATCGTTACTTGAACGATTCTTCTAAATGCTGCTACCTAAAAAAATCTCAAACTGATATATCTTCTTCCAAGTCACTCAAGCTGGTAGGGTACTCGGATGACAACTATGCAGGTGACAAGGAACAGGAGGCCCACTTCAGAACGTCTGGTACAGTTAGAAGGGGGAAGCTATCTCGTGCTTTTGCACCAAGAAAAGCACTCAGTCGTTGTCTTCCGTCAAAGTGGAATATGTTGCGCTCATGATCTGCATGAAAGAAATAATGTGGCTGAAGCTGGATAAAACTGTTTAGTACTGAGGGGATTCTAGCTAAACATCCTACAGAGCACCAGCGTTCTAAGCATATTGATGAGCTCTGTGCCAGCGAAGTACTCACTGATATAAATGCGAAAGCTCTAGCAAAACTTATGCCTACCAGAGAAACAAAACTGGGTTCCATGTGTGGGTTTAATTTCAACGGGAGTGTTGAACAAGGGATAAACATCTGCAGATACAGAATACCAGGCCTTTGTGATAATTTCAGCGTCTGCGTCTACACTTTGTTGTTTATGGAATTCACGCCAACAATAATCATACCGTGGCATACATTTGTTGAGATGTGAACTTATGCATGTGACCTGCGGGCGTATGCGGAAGTATGCATGTCATGCATGAGGAAGGTTGAGGAAGATTAAAGAATCCTCTAGAAGGATATTCAAAAGACCTATAAAACGAGAAAGTAAGTAGCAGTTAGGTAGTGAAAACTACATGCTATATGTTGAACAGAGAATGGTTCTCGAATAGGCACCAACCAGTCAATCGTCATTAAAGGACTCACATAACTCACGCACATAGATCTCAGAGACTGATGTGACTTGTACTTTTCTGGTTTGAAAAGATACCACCAATTCGCATGAATAGTAACTGAAACATCCATTGTTCCTGGCTACGTCAAAAGACAAACAAAGAAAGTCACTCAAACCATTTAGCGTTAATCAGGACCCTGACCAAGGCAAACCTCAAAGTGCATAACACGCGCTAGTCGTTGCGCTTTTCTGAATAGTTGATCTCCCATTTGGGGGTACCTGCAAACAAACAGTCCAAGTGAACGACTAATTTTTATACTAGTTTTTTCGAAGAGTGAAGCGTGAAATGGAAACCGAACTTTTAAAAAAACGTGACGCCACAGAACTAGTAAATCCCATTGCTCGCACAGACTAATTGTTCTGGGAAAATGCAAACTAAAATGCACAGCCGTTGCCAGATGATGTCAATTCTGCATGAGGGCTGTTGAAACGCCATTTAAGACTAATCATACGCAACACGTCATACTCTAAGAAGTATAATTCTCGAAACAGTTGACGAGAGTATAGTTTTTTTCTTTTTTTTTGTTTTATTTTTCCTTTGTCTGTGGAGGGAAATAAAGATACCGATCACTCGCCTTTATAGATGTGACTCTTTTCTGTTCAGGAAACCGCATCCTTCAGCCAGTGGTGTTGGAATCCGGAATTGATATGCACGAATATGCATGGATATGCATAAGATATGCGAGAATATTCTAGAAGACTCCGGAAGGAGAACAATAGAATATTCTAGAAGACTCCGGAAGGAGAACAATAGAATATTCTAGAAGAATGATAAGAAAACTATATAAGAACGCTAAGTATATTGGTTTCAGTATTCAATTAAGTGAATCATGGATTTCAACAGTTATAAAGTTAGCCTCCAACAGGTTATGAGCTCAACAGGGAGCGTGTTCAGATTTTCAGAGAACGAGAAGTTGAAATCGGCGGTGAATTACCGCGTTTGGTTACAGACAATGAACTTGAAGTTTGAATTGTGTGGCTGTGGCCTGAGATTTTATGTCGAAAATGGTTTCGATGGAGACGGTTTGAGCTCGGAGGAAGCTCAGCAAATTGAATCGATGCTTAATTCAATTGTGACAACCG
>PPLB01006521.1:6006-16087 GCA_003706365.1 Citeromyces siamensis
AAAAAAAATAGTAATTTTCTTCTTGCATCGCAGCTTCATCTAAAAGAAACAATATCCTATAACGAACCAGTATCCTCATTGTTTTTAACAAACATCCTAAGCGCTAGACTGCTCAAGATTTTGAGATAGTGCGCCTAAAAGGATAATTGGAATTTTATGCCAGTCTGAGAAGAAGTCGTGAGACTATTAATTATTTTCAGTGGCTGTTTCAGTCTCTCAGGCAAAAAATTAGATTGAATAGAGTTTTACATGTTCGTTAACAGAAGTATATTATGTTGGGTAAAAATGAAAAGCCTTAGTGATGTGAACGAAAGGTACTTCTTTCGTTAGAAACATGATCTCCAACTGGTACACACTAAGAATGGTGATTAAGAATATTATTTCTTATACCAAACTTCTGTTCATCATACCAACTGTAAATAACATCAATTTTTGGATTGATCGCGATACAATTGTTGACCATGCCCTACCTTGTAGAATGTGTACACTCTAATGTTAATGTGTGATATCCAGCTTTCACTGCGGTGACAATATTCTTGAAATCAATGAGAATCAGTACAAACAATTTTATATTTAGAACTAGTGCATCAATCGCTTTTCTGTGATAGACGAGCAGCCTTCTTTATAGCCCGCGCTCTAATACTCTTGTGTATGTTTAAATTGATCCTGTTAACAACCTTGGAGTAAACCCCAACCGTGTTGTCAATCCACCAATGCATCAACGCATGAGCCCAAAATGGGGTACTTGTTGCGAACCTCTCTTGGGCCCCACTTCTGCGCCCGATTCCACGCAATACACTCGCGACAAAAACTTTAGGAGTGGGGATAGTAGCAGAACTTCTTCTAATCTTAGACATAGCAGACGCCACCAAGTAGGAGAGTATGAACTCCACATCCACATTCTGGTCAGAGAGTTCACCTGCCAGAGCGGATGACCAAGATTGTAGAAAAGCTTTTGATCCTGAATAGGTCGCCAACAATGGAGTCGGGATTAATCCGCCGAAAGAGCCCATAGTCAAGATCAAACCCCTAACTCTTTCCCGTTTGGAGCTGGTCAAAATAGACGGCAGGACAGTTTTAGTGATCTTGAGCGTTGCAATATTATTGATAGTGATAATATCCATCATTTCCTTCTCATCTGTGTCTAAAAAAGAAACAGGGATGGAGTGTGATTGGCCGACATTGTTAACAAGCACCGTTACAGAGATATCGTTGAGCGCATCGCGCAACAATTGATAGTTTTCATCGGAATCTGTAGAGGCATCAAAAGCAACAATTCTAGTTTTCACTTTATATTTGGTCTCAACTTCTTGAGCAATAATTTCTAACTTTGAAAGTGTACGTGATACAAGAACCACGTTTAAGCCTCTTTTGGCCAATTGAAGAGCATACTCTTTTCCGATACCATCGGAAGCACCGGTAACTACTGCCCAGCATGCTTTATTGGTGCCATATTTTTTAAACTAAAGATTAGAGAGTGTGCCCAACTGTACTCACATTAACCGCAGGAAGAAGGAACAAATCGGCTAAAAGCGCCCCATAACTTAGGATGACGGTCGTCAGTTTAAATACGCCAATAACAAGAGATCCATAAACAAGTCCTGACACGACTTTCGAGTCGCTGTAATTAGCGATTGTATTAAAAACGCTCATTCTGAGTAGCTGTCGTAGCTAGTCTGACTATTACACATGTTGAGTGGAAATGTCATCACGAGTATTGCAATGCTTCGAGCATTTCTTCGGTAATTTGGCTTCTTTTCTGATCTACTCGACAGTGCCTCTGTAAGTTATCAACTTCCAACTCCGCCTTCAAAGCCTTTCTGCGTGCCATGTCTTCTGCCATTTCGAGGTCTTCTAGTTCTGCAGCTGCGCAATTTAGTACATCATTATCTGCAGCTAAAAGTCTACACCATAAGCTTTTTCTTTTCCCTTCTTTGTGTTCTTGCATTTGTGCCGCATCAGCGTGGTGTGCTTCTCTTGCGCTTTTCTCTCTGCTCGACGAGGGACCTCTGTAATCGCTTTCGCGTGAAGAAGGAGGTCTGTACAGAGAGCCCCTATAAAGGTCTCTGTCTCTGTGAAAATTCGGCCGTCCTCCGTTTCGTTTATCGTTGTAATAGTCTCTGTAACTCATACTTTATTCCACAGGATGTGCGGGTGTCTGCCTTTGTTCTTTAGAGCTCAATCAAGGGGTTTCATCTTTGACCATTTTCGGTTGATATGATATAATCTCAATAATTAGCAAACTCGATATACGAGCTGATGATTCCTTTTTAGCCAAGCATGCATTTCCATTTTCTCTTCTCTACGACTTTGCGGAAGTCGAGTTCTGTAACACAAGTATAGTTGAGTTTAACTAGCGTTTCTCAATTTTACCACGCGGGAATGTATCAAAGTGACGTAGTGAAGTATACTATTCCAAAAACCGATAAGTATGATCATTATAGAAATCTGAACCTCCTCGACTGAGGGTTGTGGTTTCCAGTATTCTTCGACATTTTATGGTGTGATGGTCTACAATGTATTATCGTTACAGTGATCTAATTAGATTGACGTTTCGTACTCCTTAGGAGTGTCCTCTGATGACTACCTCCTATGGACACTGGTATTTTCTTCGCTTGAAATTCGATAAAATAATCAATAATGTATGATACGTCACAACTGCATGAAAGGCAATGTTCACCCGTGCAGATATTCATAATTGATGACTAGTTGCAACAGAATTTAACATGAATTTTGACTTCCGAGAGAGTTCTGAGGTATCCCATATTCATTTACCTTGGGAGATAGCACTCGAATAACTCAAAATCTTAACAACTAAAGGTTTTCAAAATACCGAGATGACTGTCAATCTGTATATTTCAAGCATATATTGAATAAATCCTTTGTCTTCTTCGTGGTTTGGCGTAGTAACGCCTGTTACTCTTGTTTCGCAGTCTAAAGTATAGGCAGGAGCATCTTCAGTGTAATCTATTTTCACTTTGGCCCCGTCTTTCATCCTTAGTGACCGGATGATCTGTCCACTAAAAAGAAATCGTGGAAACCCTTATTGACACAAAAAACTCGGCTCTGAATGGTGTCATACTCGTGATTCAATGTATTCGCAGAGTAGAGGTGAATGCCATAGCTCGTAGAAAATGCTCTCTCCTTACATTGAACGTCCATTGATGCTCGAAGAGGCAGGGTTTTATGCACGCCTGAAAATGCGGATCAGCCTGAGGCGGATTTGGGACAGCGCATGCAGGAAAGACCGAGATTCTGAAGAACGGTTAACTGAATGAAATTGTAACCGTCATTATGCGATCTTCAAAATTAACAGAAATTAAGAGTTTAACGCTCTTGCAAACCAAGAGACTAACCTAAAAAAAAAAAAATCACTCACATGCACATCCATTCATCACCGCATGATCATGCAGTACCAGCCTTCTCGCTACTAATTGCAGATGGCTGGGTATTGTTTCCATATAAAACAAATTCTAGGGTCACCAGAAACCAAGGCTCACTCCATATTTCCGTGTTACTTTACCAGTGCACATTCCATGCACTAAACACTTTGTCTATTATTGGCGCACCCATTGATTCCTTAGTATGGCATACAAACAGAGATGCACTCCTATAAGTAACATTCCTGTCATCAACAGAAAGAGAAGATCAAGGGATCTTGAACCAGAATCCACGTCTAACAGGGTCTTCAGCTCTCCGGCAGCATCAGAAGGCAGGCCTTTGAAGCGAGCCTTAAGCCAAAGCTCTATGAACTCAACCAATGACATTAGATGCAACAACAGAAAATCCAAAAGAAACTTATTCAAGGCGTTATTCCCAGTGATGCGCTCACCAAAAGGTCGCAAACATGAACTGACACAACAAACAACACCAAAAAGCGAACGTACGCATATCTCTACGCCAGAATCCTTATCCCCGGATACCCCCAAGAGTAGAGATCCATTTCTGTTTCAGAACTTGGGCGGGATTTCGCGCAATCTAACAAAGGAACTGCTGACCGCACAAGATCATGACCTTGTGAACTCCGAATTTTCCCACCTATCTCTCCTCCCAAGGAAACAAACCCCGTCCATATTTGAAATACCTGAGATTGTGACGTTGATATTGAGGTGTCTGGACGAAATGAATACCAAAGTTCCTCATGAAGAACCACCTGTTAGAAGAGCACCGATGTCCTACCAGCACGCTTATCTGATCCACGGGGACCATGAGATAGCAAAGAAGGTGTGGCAAGAGTCTCAAAGTGGAACCAGGCAACATTCTGCTACATCGGCAGGGTTATTTGCATGTCTGATGGTGAATAAGATGTGGTACAGGCTCACTATGGAAATACTTGAGTGTAAGATTTATTTCGCAGATCAATCAAAGCTTATACAATTTGGCTCCAGACCGAAAATCAAGACTACCAAATCTCGCACTGAGCTTTTTATTTTGCATAAACTTACACATGCCAAGCAAACACACGTTGACGCTGTCGCTGAACATATCAGCGGAGACCTGAAGTGGCTCGAGTTTTATATATGCCCACGGGTTCTTCCCCCGAAGACTCTTTTCAGTGGAGAGAAACTCAGGAAACTGGTTGTCCCAGGTAACTCAATGGTTGATGATGAGTTCCTTTCTCAAATAACTCCACTCACTCCCAACCTCGAGATTCTAGATGTCAGAGCATGTGAGCTTGTCTCTGATTATGGTATTTACTCAGTGGCTCAAAACTGTCCTCTGTTGTCTCACCTTAATGTAGGGAGACATACAAAAGGACATCTTATCACCGATGCATCAATAGTGGAGATCGGCAGAAAGACACAAATCCAGACACTAGGTTTGGCTGGTTGCCACATAACCGACAGGTCTCTATGGGAACTGAGTTTGAGTAGTGGATTTAGGATTGAGAGGCTCTCGCTCAACAATTGTTTCCTGCTTACGAATGGTTCATTGCCAAAAATCCTCGCTATGAATTACCTCCCTGTATTATCTGTACTCGAAATACGGAGGTGTTTAGAGATCAACGATTTTAGACCCTTTGTCGAGTTCAAACGTAGACAACTGAGCAAAGGAATGTCAGTCTTGATTGAGGGTTGCGAACAAATTGAGACTCAAATGAGACACATGGAATTGACTATAGATATGGAGATTTCTCAGAGGATTATAAGCGATATTCAAGAGTATTTGAATCAAGGTGATGAAGATGCCGAGTGGTGAGCGAAGAGGAAGTAGCCATGGATTATATATACCTTTCAATGCATACTGTTTATTTATGATCACCGGCGTGCGCTTGTTTGAATTTCGAAGTTATACAATATAAGAATACCAGCATTAACCACATGGGGACTATGTTTCAGAAAAGACGAAGTCTTACTTTTGTCTCCATATGACAACTTAGAATTAAAGCTGACCGCCGTAAAAATTGTAAAATTATTATGTTTTCTCCATAATAATCTTTGATATAAGTTTCATTAAATTTAGTTATCTACTAGTTTAGCCTGAAACCTTATTGACAGAGAAACTACAAAAGACACAAGATCGCACCAAAAATAGACGTAATAATGGAGTATCTCAGTACTGCCGCTCCAGCCTCTGACGATGTGTTGGTGTTGGAGTTAGAGCTTTTAGTGGATGATGACCTAGCAGTGGAAGAGGATGATGCAACAGAAGTCAGAGAGGATGCAATTCCAGAGAAATAATCGCTCATGTCGTCATTATAACACATCCACGGAGTGCCGTCGTGCTCAAAACCGAGAGCCTTTCCTGCACCCTTTTTGAAAAAAATTTCCGCAGCCTTTGGCATGTCAGGAACATCATCGACGTCCCAATCTGGGCATTCAGAGTATTTGTAATCTTCAGAATAGCCACCATCACCAGATGGGTTTGATGTCTTGTTTAACATATTGCTCAGGTTGATGAAGTCTTCCTTAAGTTTCACTTCCGTGCTGCTGACGATCTCCACAAGTCCATACTTATTGTCCTCTTCTGAGTATTCATAGACGAGCCCTCCTGAGAACAATGGAGACATTTTTTCGGAGTAGATCGACTCAATTTCAGTAAACGGACGTGCTCCTGGTACTTGGTTACATCCATATTCAGAGAGAAAAAGAGGAACAGAGTAGTTTGCATATTCCTTCATCTTATCTTCGTATCCAGATTGCTTGAACGAGGATTTTCCGCACCACGAGTAGTCGTTGATACCCATCATATCTACGCGAGCATCTTTATCATCTCCGCAGTTAAAGTATTTCGCGGATGCCTCACGAACTTCAGCTACATCAGCAGCAGAGTACCCAACAGGGATTTGACGGTATTTTCTGGCCTTCATATATTTCTTCATGTCACGAACAACAGATTTCACGTATGGCGCTGTGCCGATGGTGGATTCGTCATTAATAACTTCGTTGGCAGCGAAGAAACCAAGCACGTTGTCGTATTGTTGAAACAAATCAATCGTTGCGAATACATTTTGCAGATAGTCAGCGTTGTAGGAACATTTAGGATCCTTTCTCGATATTGATACATCTGGTGTATTCACATCAAGCAGCAGATAGATTCCAGCTTCTTCAAGTTTTTGCATGCATTCCTTATGAGACTTGGAATTGTCGACGGAGTATATTCTGATAGTATTCAGTCCGAGCTCAGTAAACCGCTTGATGTCTCTAGAGCAGATGGTGGTATCAACTAAAGGGTCTGTGAGATTGGAGGTGCCTCCAGGCTGGTAGTCCACACCACGCATGTAAAACCGAGTGCCGTTTTCGTAAAAGAATGCGTTACCCTTAATCTCCACCTTTTCTATACACTGTACAGTGATAGCTAGGATCAGAAACGAGAGAATACTGTAGATCATAACGAGTGTAGTGGATATGTTGACGATGGGATCTTCGCCGAATTTATATGCTGCTGCGAGTATGGAACGCGCATGAACCTACATATGCACGGAACCCCACAAAATTCTGGAAACCTTCTCTTCTAAGATGTAATACATGAGTAAGGAGGAGTAAACATTTATTAATTATTCAGAAAAGAATGAAGTATTGATATATTACAGATTCGCAGACGATAAATTCGATTTCATCTCTGAACCGTGTTCTCTTGGCTAAACCGCGCCGCGCTTGGCATAAACATTTTCATGTCACGCCGATTTAATAACGACTTCTTCAACTTAAAAACAGTTCAACGGATAACAGAGAGACTATAGTTGTGTCAAAGGTAAAAACTTAATAGAAAACATGGTGATTCAAACCTCTAAACTTCGTTTTCGGCTGTGTTTGGGAATAAAATCTTCGCAAAACTTCAATAGACACCCTTTAAGTTAGGAAGTTGATAGTGAATAAATCAGATGGTAATCATTTATTAGTTGTTAAAGGAAATTTCAAGAATTCCGGTGTCTTGATCCGAACTAATTCGCGATATTAGATATCAGTTTCATATAAACATGTTGCCGTCAGCCTATTTTTCAGCTCGATCACATAAGTAAGAATAAGAAAAAGTGCCGAATGAAGGGTTTTAGACTACATTATCGTCTATGCGCCATCGTCTGACGAGTTCCTGAAAATGGGAATATTGTGAACTACATGTTATACTCTGGAATTTCTTCCAGTCTGGTAGACGGATGTTGATATACTTCCGTTTACCATGATCGTGGTGCGGAAAAATAACTTCAACAGCAATATATTAGAAATTTTACCTTGTTCACTATCCATTGGGAAACCTTTCAGGATGCCAGAGAAGGCACCTGATTTGAGATCTCTCATAGGATTTTCTGCCAGATGTACATGAGACTGGACATCGCTGTTAGTTTTCTATAATAAGCTCACGTATTATGAGCGTTGAGGATAAATAAAATGATTTATTAATAATTAACGAGTGCTCTGATAGATGGCTTTCTCCTTTTGTATTTCCTGGTAACTGGAGTACCCCATCCATGGATCATATGACCAATAACTGTCGGTGTATTGGATCAACCGCGATCCAATACCAGGATGCATGTCGAATGCAATGCCGGAGGAAAGGACTATTGGATTAGGTTACTCCGCTTTTGATTAAGATGGACATTCCTTGTCATCACATGCGCGTGAGAATGGTCATTCTTCGTGACCTTTATGCATTCGAATGTGAATTCCCCACAAACCTTATGAATCCTCTTGCAGGAGTAATTCGTGTATAAAAGGGAGTCAAAAGACTTCAAATAAGTAGCAGCTTCAGGTAGAAGTAATACATCATTTACCCGAAAGACTATTACTACAAACGGTTTCGTGAATACCTGGAAAGAGAGAAAACTATGAGTGGAAATTATACAGCTCAAGCTACTCCCAGTTCCTCGCATCATCAACAATAACTGGCAGATAAGATGCCATATTTAGTCCACCGGATGTACATAACGTAGAAAGCGCTTCTCAACAACTGAAAATCTCAGATGAACAACATGAGTGAACCAATCTTGATCACCATAATAATTGTCTATTTGGATTTTACCGTGGTCTTTATCAAAAGCTGCTCCCAGGTTCCGTAAAGCATGGACTACCGTCGTCTTCGATATCTGTTTCCCTGGAACTATGGCCTTAGCAATACCTATAGTGTTCGTCAATTGGCAACTGCTAGAATGTCTTTTTTTTCGAGTAATTCATCATCTGCCTAATAAAAAGTCAACCCATAGCGAGATGGAGTCTGGTTCTCAGTGCACAACCCTGAAACAAAATAGTGGTTTAGTAGGAGTATCTTTTAGGTTATTCATCAGTTATACATAGCTGCAATGTGCTACCCAGATTCCTTCTATGCAGTTAGTTTCGTGTTTCATCAACGTGCACAAATATACGATGAGCAGCTCTGACCATCACCCTGTTCTCGGTCACCAGATCAATGTATCATGAACGCCAAAATCTGTCTATGGCCTTTATGCATTCGAATGAGATTTCCCCACAAACCCTATGCATTCTCTCGGCAGGAGTAGAGTAGTTCGTGTATAAAAGGGGGACAAAAGACTTCAATTAAGGAGCAGCTTCAGGTAGAAGTATACGTCATTTAACCCAAAAAATTATTACTACGAATGGTTTCGTGAATACCTGGAAAGAGAGAAAACTATGAGTGCGAACTACACAGTTCAATCCGCTCCCGGCTCGTCGCATCATCAGAACATTTTCTTTAGATAACAGAATCAGGAAACAAAGAAACTGGGACACTTTTCCTGTAAAGAATGGATGACTTGCATAGCGATGTGCTTATGAAACATTATATTTACATATCTGTTTTCTGAGCTGTAGACGTTAAGCATCTGTAGACGCCTACTGAACTAAAGCAATTCAAGCCCGCGATACAGCGCGCCGGAACAAGGGTCAATTTTGATTGTTCGATAAACTGTCATCTCTTTTGAGCACATGGCGGAGGATTGATCCATTTTATTTTATAGAGCTGTCACAATATGCTGCAACTTACCTCGCTTCCCGAGATGTTGCGTATAGCTTTACTTAAATATCCCGAGAAGCCCACTGAAATACATCAATCTGCCGTTTCAAAGTAAATGGAGTGTATTCAATGCTTACTGTTCCTTCATGCTTCTGGCTGCCGCAACGTTACTGGCAAAGTTCGGATCCACTTTCATGAGAATGTGCGGCAATGCGACAATTCCCAAAAGTCCCACTGCAATTGCCATGTACAGAGGATTCTTGAACAGAATAGCCCACGGTCCGCTTTGAGACAATGGGAGATTTCTTGGCTCAGTGTATGTTTTTCTGTGTACACGGTTAGAAAGTATATGGACTTTATCATCTGCACTAACTTCTATTTTCTCATTGTCCACCATAAAATCAGTAATATGAAAGTTGATCAAATAGTGCCCTGGAGAAACGTCGAAAATTTCGAAAGTGCCATTCTCATTAGTATATGCCTGCCTTTCAATCACTGTGGGAAGGTCCACCGATTGCAAAATGATGCGAGAATCAAATGACGATACAGGAAAAGGTAAGTCGATCGACCCTTTGATATATGCTCCATGTACTGTAATGACTAAAAGAGGGAGCAAGATAATGTCTCCTGTCATCGGTCGTGTCGAATCGAATAAAAGTCGTTACCCGGCTCTGTGTAGGTATATAAACTCTTT